>CAMOHE010044325.1:0-24660 GCA_946598075.1 Artocarpus hirsutus | reverse complement strand
ATATAAAATTAGAAAAAATTACACATTATGACACACTTTCAAAAAAAATTTTATTCATACCACACTTAAAAAACTATATCATAGTAACACTCATATTATGTTTTGAATATAATAACTGTGAGTTTTTAATATCTTTTTTCCCAACCAATTTAAATAGATAACCTTAATACTCTTTCAATTCTCTCTTTTTTTTTTCTCTCAAATATTATAATATCTATTTATGGCATAATTATTTTAAACATATGTAACATTTATAAAAAATAAGTTTCAAAGGTTGTTTTCATGAAAATTTCTCAAAAATTAAACACGTGCACTGCACTAATAAGTTTGACTGCGGTAAACTTTTTTTAATGGTTTTATCAACGATTTTCAATGTAATTAAGGTATGGATGAGTTTTTAATAATTATTTTGATTGATAGTTATATTATATATTTCAAAATAAGAACCCGCGTTCCACATTTTTTTGGGATCTCTACGACCCCACGCATTAATTAAATTGAAAAAGAAAAATGGGTTTAAGGTTGGTTGCCCCTTCAATGTTGTTAGCGGACACGGGTCGCGTGGAATAATAAAACCAAAAAACACTACTGTTGGCTATGCGAGAAAGACGACACAAAGGAGACCGAATCTTGAGCCAATATTCGAGAATTAATTGGGCTCTGGTAGATCGTAACAACCAAGGCGATAAGAATATTTACAGCACATCAGAATATGATAATATTCACAAGAAGTTGACTAATGATGCTGATTATCACACTCCTCACCCTTATTATATTCCTTCACATACGATACAGGCCAATTTAATCCAATACCATTTATTGGTGTGGCATATTCGATGGTGTTAGAAATGTCATGTTGGGTCGCTGTATTGGACTGTGAATATAGTATTTCTGGCGATATGTTGACCATTCTTCTCCCCTCGTTGAGTGTGATTTGCATTTTCGTGGCGTGTCTAGTTTTGAAGGGTGTTTGATTATGGGTGATGTGAACCACAGACTCAGTTGTGAATAATATAAAGCTCTCACATGCTATAGTAAAAAGAAAAAAAGTTGCTACAATGTAAAGCTCTCATATTTTACAGTAAAAACGGTTCCTATCAATAGTTTCCACCACTAGTCAGACACCCTATTGATGGTCATCTCTTCATTGGAAGTTAAGTCGTTGTTGCTTGTGGTTGGTTTTTACTTTTCTTTATTTTTTAGCTTGTTTTGCCTCTATAATAATGATGATCCTTATTTTGACTTACTTTTGTGTTTAGTTAGTTTGTTTAATGTTTAGTTGTGTTTTCTGTCCACTAAATTTTTTTGTCCATTTTTTTATGAGATTCTTGCTATGTATCTATATTTTTATGTATCCTAAGATTTTTATTAAAATGTCATACGTGCTTGATTTTTAATTAGTATATCTGTCTATTGATATCGTATTTTCTGTATTAAAAGATTTTATGAGTGTGACTTGCTGCAACTAGTATGTGAGAATATATTCCCCTTAAAAATTAGATTTTTTTAATCAAAAAAATCCATAATCTTTTGATTTCTCTTCTTAAAGTTTCATAACTGTCATAATTACGTTATGGTAACATCGCCTTACATGGTTGGCTAAATAATAATAATATTATGCATATATACCGCTTAAGACATACATTGATGTATATATTATTTTGAAAAATTTATAACACATGATCAGCTAGGCAAAAGTCTTTGTAATTTGAAAATGAGTGAACTCAAACATAGTTTTATGCCTCTCAAAATGTGAAATCAATTGGATGGCAACACCTTCTTTGAGCCAGACACGTTTCGCTTTAATAAATATTACTTCTTCAATTGTTTACGATTATATGCATTGTCCATCCTTCAAAAAAAAAAAAAAAAATTACGTTCATTGTCCATTTGTCCTACGTTGAATTTTCAACCCTATGAAAATGTCGTATACAGCTTAGACGAAAAATCATGTTAATTGTTTTTTGTTTTTTTGTTTTAAATGTCAACTATTTCTTTTAATTTTTAGTCTCCTGAGAAGGACATGTTATTTTTTTAAAAGTCCCATGATTTCAAAAAATCTTGTCCAATCACAGTGAAGGCATACAAATATTAAATCTTCTTTATTTCTAAAAAGGCAGATAGAGATTCCTTCCGCCATAAAATTTCACCAATTTTAATTCTATTTCTTTCGCCGTGAAGATATATTTCCCTGTATTGATGTCATTGTTATTACTTGATTATCAATCTATTAAACCCTTAATAACCATCACCATCATTTAACATCAATCCAAAAAATGTGACGTCCCAAATTGCCCCTCTATGACTATGAATCACTCTCTCTCACTATAAATAATCCCACAACCCCATATTTCACTTTCACATCATAACCTTGATTTCCCATTTTAGTGAATTCATAATTACCACATTCTTAACACAAGTAACAACAATGGAGTTCCAACACCAAAACCGCCCAAACATTTCCCAACTACCCCAAAACAGCCCTATTGATGATCACCATCTTCCTCATCCTTCCAAGGTCCTTCGAACTATCCGAACCAACCTCCTCTTCCGGTCGAAATGGGCAGAGCTCAACGGCGCCATGGGCGACCTGGGCACCTATATCCCCATCGTCCTAGCCCTAACCCTAGCCCGCGACCTCAACCTCGGTACCACCCTCATTTTCACCGGCATCTACAACATCATCACCGGCGCTTTCTATGGCGTCCCGATGCCCGTTCAGCCGATGAAATCCATCGCCGCTGTTGCCATCTCAAACGCCGACTTTGGTGTACCTGAGATCATGGCCTCCGGCATCCTCACCGGCGGTGCTCTCTTCCTCCTCGGAGTCACCGGCCTAATGCAGCTCGTCTACAAGCTCATTCCGTTAAGTGTCGTTCGCGGAATTCAGCTAGCTCAGGGATTGTCGTTTTCGATTACCGCCGTCAAGTACGTGAGGAAAATCCAGGATCTTCCGACATCCAAATCAGAAGGAAAGAGACCTTGGTTTGGCTTGGATGGCTTGGTTTTGGCTATTGTTTGCGCTTGTTTCATTATTATTGTTAATGGAGCAGGCGAGGAATATCAAAGACGAAGTAATAGCACAGAAGGAGATCAAGAAGGAGAACAAGAAAATAGTTCTAGTACTAGTCCAAAGACAACACAGAATTGGAGGAGGGTTTTGTTCTCACTTCCCTCGGCTTTCATGGTGTTTTTATTAGGACTAGTTTTCGCTTTCATAAGAAAGCCTAAACTCGTCCACGAGATTGAATTCGGGCCGTCGGCGATGGAGGTCGTGAAGATATCGAGAAGCGCATGGAAAAACGGGTTCATTAAGGGCACAATTCCGCAGCTTCCGTTGTCCATACTGAACTCCGTGGTGGCCGTGTGCAAGCTCTCGTTGGACCTCTTCCCGGGGAGGGGAGAGTTCTCGGCGACATCGCTTTCGGTAACAGTGGGGCTAATGAACGTGGTGGGGTGCTGGTTCGGCGCCATGCCGAGCTGTCACGGCGCAGGGGGGCTGGCGGGGCAGTACAAGTTTGGGGGGAGGAGCGGCGCCTGCGTAGCCGTGCTAGGCGCGGCGAAGGTGGCGCTGGGGCTGATCATCGGGACGTCGCTAGCGGCGATACTGAGACAGTTCCCTGTGGGGGTTCTGGGGGTGCTGTTGCTGTTTGCTGGGATTGAGCTGGCCATGACATCTAGGGACATGAACACAAAGGAGGACTCGTTTGTCATGCTCATCTGCACCGCCGTGTCGCTGGTGGGATCGAGCGCGGCGTGGGGGTTTGTAAGTGGTATGGCGGTGTATTGTCTGCTAAGGGTAAGGAAATTGGGGGCGGAGAAGCCCTCTTCGGCCATTTGGATGCACGGAACACCCTAATAAATTATTCTTTTTTAAGAACAAAAAGTCCAAGAAGGAACGACCGGCCGGGTAAATAAATTAATAAGGGGGTGTTCGAATGCTTGTCAATCAGTTTCAATTCTGCTCACATCAGCCGTTTGGATTTTGGTAATGCTGTGGAACAGCAATTTCAATTTGGTTCGTGGGGAATATATTGCCACATGCCTTACCTTTGTGTCTAGTCTAGGATATGGTGCTTGCGGTTGAGAAATGTACAATGTTTGATTTGACTTTTGAGACAAAAGAAAAGGACAGAGAATAAATTCTTGTATGGCCCTCGACAGTGGGAACAAGCAAGAACGTTAAATAGGTTCACTCACTACGTTGGTGAGTTTCCGTCCAGATATCACTCCGAGCTTTTCTTCTGCCTGTTCATATTGTAAATGATCAACCACTTTGCATAATGTTGTACATGTGTTGGTTTGCAGTGAGTGAAATAAAGATCAAATAATTTTTTTTTTCTACTGAGATCAAATAATTTGTTTTACTCTACCAATATTTTCATGTTGTCGTTGTAGTCATCATCATCAATAATGTTAACAAAGTTCAAAATTTTCTCGAACAAATTTGATCGTCAAAAGGTAAGTATGGTAACATCATACCGGGATCAAATATTTGGTTACTAAAGGTGATTTTTTGCAACCCAAATTTGGTTGCAGAATAAGCTGTTTAATCACCAAAAATTAGTTTCAACGACCTAAGAATTTTCGTTCACAAATTTTTTGCAGCGACCAAATTTTTTGATAGCAGAATTGATTGCTTGGTCGCCAAAACATCTCCACAATGTTGTTTTAGCCACCGAAGTTTTAGTCGGAGTAGGTTTCTACAACCAAATTTTAGTCATTGATTATTTTAAAATTTTTTAAAAATTTTGAAAAAAAAAAGCTTTGATCATATATCTTTTTTTATGTAAGCAAAATTGACCAGTTTAACAAAGAAAATACATATTTGTTAAGGTAGTATTTAGCTATTCCAATACATAATAATTCATTCAAAAGAGACACTAATATCTAATCGTACATAATAAACAAAAATGTAGACTAGAAGACAAAAATGTCCAATGAACTTAAAAACAAGTAGAACTCTGACAAACCCCAGTTGGTGCAACAGCAATGGTGGATCGTCTCGTCGAAGGGAAAACCACTCTCGGAGATTAAGTTGTTGCAATAGCTTTTATGTTGGGTCATTTTGTTGCACTAATTCCAGCTCTATTTCCGCCATACGATGTTCGCCAAACTTGATCTTTTCATTAAGATTATTGAGAGTCTACTGATCTATCGACCCTGTAGGACCACGAGGTGTTTGTCCAAGGACAAGACCCATGTCACATTTGAAGCCATACTTTTTGGTACTTTTATGACACCCTTAAAATTTAAAATAAGATTAATTATGTTAACTTTAATTATTAAATGTGTCAAGTATGAATTTAATATTAATTTTGGTCATTTAAGATTTTATTTCATCTGTTACATTTAAAAATTTGATTTTTAGTTTTTAAATACCAAATGATATTTTTACACTATATTTTTTAATATTTACGTAAATACCTTGAGCCTTTTATTTTATTTTCTCTCTCTTTTTCTTTCTTCATTTTTCACTTTCTCTCTCGTTTCTCTCTGCACTCTCTCTTCCCTCTCTTTTTCTTTGAATTTTCGCCAGATTTGAGGCAAGAATTGAAGTTCAATCCACCCAAGAACTTATTAAAACATCTATTAAAGGTTAGCTTTCTCTTTCTCTTTAAAATTTTAAAGTTTTATTTTCAAATTTTCAATCTTTCTTTGAATGTTGAATCCGAGCTTCTTTAAGCTCAAATAACGTTCAGTTCAAGTTGTAGAAACTATTTTTTAGTAAATCTAAGCTTTATTTAAACAAAAATCGATTTAAACAAGTTTTGACATTTTTCTTTGATTTTCAAATCAAAGATAAAATTGAGCTTAAATTTAGGCAAAAACATTTAAATTTGTTCTATTATGGTTTTCCATGTTTTTTGTATGATTTTCATGATCTAGGAATTTAAAAACAGGTTTAAAATTGGGTTTTGAGCCTGGATTGGTCGATGCTCAAAACCTGAAATTTTTCAAAATTTGACAGTTTGACATGCCGGATTCAAGAGTTCAATAGGTCGGATTCATGTCATCAGCAAGCCGAACTCAAGCCAGTTCGATAAGCCGGTTCTGGAGTTTAGTAGGCCGAACTATGCAAGTTTGATAGGTCGGACCAGGATGTTCGACAGGCCGACTGTACACTTAGAAAATTGTATTTTTCTTCAGTTTTTCAATGTTTAATGATTTAGAAATATTTTGAAAAGGATTATGATTTTGTGTTAGGATTATTTTGAATCAAAAGGCACACTGATAATTAAACTGACATAATGATATTTGTTAAATGTGATTTTAATTTTAAATGCAGTTTTTAAGGTTTTGAACGTATATAGAGCATACATTAAATTTTATTTTGAGCTTACATTATTGGATTTCAAATGGGGTGGGATATACATATATTTCTATCCCTTTCTTTGGCGGCCCTTTTTAAACTATTTTGGTCAAATGCTTGATCTTTTAAATGATTGATGAAAATAATTTTTGTCTTTGATTTTAAAGAATTATATTTTGATATTCCTTTCAGATTTCTAAAACCCGCACAGTGATATTTTATCAAGTTGCTTTGTAAGTGTTTTTATTAATTTGTTAAGACTTTGAGATTTATCTCAAATAGAACGGTTTGTGAACAATTCTATGTTTTTATTACTATTTTAAAATAACTTGCTTTTAAATAATATCCTACTGAGCATTCCGATCATGTTTTCCTATTTTTAAAAATCCCCCTTCTAGGTTTAAAGAGGAAGGAAAGTCCTAAAATCGAAACCTGGCTCTATGAGTAGAAATGGTATTTTCTTGTGAACTGTGGTATGATATGTGTACTGTACGGCTTGTCCCAATTTGACGTGATGTCATATCGTCTTTGTGAGTTTCTATATTTTTTTAATTTATTTCAAAGACGATAATTTATGATAGTTGTCAGTAGTCTTGTATTATTATTATTATTATTATTATTATTATTTGTATTTTATTTACCCACACACCTTCGTGGTAAACATTTATATGATGGTGAATGATAATAACGTCTTGACTATCCACTTTTGTGGCATTCATGTGATGGTGATCGCCAATGACATTTATTTTCAACTGTGAAGTCTACTTTATTCATTTACTTTATCTTCATTTACCTCGTTTTATTCATCTTATTTACCTTAATTTTAACTTATTTACCTAAAACTCACTAACCCCTTCCCTAGTGCATCATAGAATGGTATCAGAGCATAGGCTTCAGATCCTTTGGGAATTGAATATGTGACATTTTCACTGTTTTATTTTGATTTTTCAAGTTTTATGTCAGAACAATTGTCGTTACAGTTACGTTTGATACACGGTGTTGTTTTTTATTTTAAACTTTAGATATTAAAAAATTTCGAGGACGAAATTTCTTTTAAGGAGGGTGGATTGTAATACCCTTGAATTTTAAAGTGGGATTAATTATGTTAAGTTTAATTATTAAGTGTGCCAAGTGTAAATATAATGTTAATTTTAGTCATTTAAGACTTTATTTCATCTATTACATTTAAAAATTTGATTTTTAGTTTTTAAAATACCAAATAATATTTTTACACTACATTTTCCTATATTTATGAAATTGCCCTTGAGCCTTTTATTTTATTTTCTCTCCCTCTTTCTTTCTTCATTTTTCACTCTCACTCTCTCGTTTCTCTCTGCACTCTCTCTTTCCTTTCTTTTTCTTTGAATTTCGCCATATTTGAGGCAAGAATTGAAGTTCAAAAGATTAGCTTTCTCTTTCTCTTTAAAATTTTAAAGCTTTATTTTCAAATTTTCAATCTTTCTTTGAATGTTGAATCCGAGTTTCTTTAAGCTCAAATAATGTTCAATTCAAGTTGTAAAAACTGTTTTAGATTAAATCTAAGCTTTATTTGAACAAAAATCGATCTAAATAAGTTTTGACATTTTTATTTGATTTTCAAATCAAAGGTGAAATTGAGTTTAAATTGAAAATCAAAGGTGAAATTGAGTTTAAATTTTGGGAAAAAGTTTTAATTTGTTCTATTATAGTTTTGTATGCTTTCTATATGATTTTCATAATCTAGGAATTGAAAAACAGGTTTAAAATTAGGTTTTGAGCCCTAATTAGCTGAGGCTTGAAACCTAGAATTTTTTAGAATTTTTCAGTTTGGTATGCTAGATTTAAGTGTTCGAGGCCGAATTCATCGAAACTTAGAATTTTTTAGAATTTTTCAATTCGGTATGCCAGATTCAAGAGTTCGATAGGCCGAATTCATGTCATCGGCAAGCTGAACTCATTTTTTCGGTAGGTCAAACTATGCAGGTTCTGTAGGCTAGTTCTGGAGTTCAGTAGGTCGAACTATGCAGGTTCGATAGGCTAGACCAATATGTTCGGTAGGCCGACTATACACTTAGAAAATTGTATTTTTCTTTAGGTTTTCAATATTTATTGATTTAGAAATATTTTGAAAAGGATTATGATTTTGTGTTAGGATTATTTTGAGTCAAAAGACACACTGATAATTAAACTGACATAATAATATTTGTTAAATATGATTTCTAATTTTAAATGCAGTTTTTAAGGTTTTGAATATATATAGAGCATACGTTAAATTTTATTTGGAGCTTACGTTATTGGATTTCAAATAAGGTAGGATATACATATATTTCTATCATTTTCTTTGGCAACCCCTTTTAAACTATTTTGGCCAAATACTTAACTTTTTGAGTGATTGATGAAAATAATTTCTGTCTTTAATTTTGAAGAATTGTATTTTGATATTCCTTTCAGATTTTCAAAGTACGATGATGTTTTATCAAGTTGCTTTCAAGTAAGTGTTTTTATTGATTTGTTAAGACTTTGAGATTCATCTCAAATAGAACAGTTTGTGAACAATTCTCTGTTTTTTATTACTCTTTTAAAATAACTTGTTTTTAAATAATTATTCTACTGAGCCTTCCGCTCAAGTTTCCTATTTTTAAAAATCATCCTTCCAAGATTGAGAGGAAGAGATGTCCTAGGATCGAAACCTGACTCTACGAGTAGAAATGATATTTTCTTGTGAACTATGGTATAATATGTGTACTGTACGGCTTGTCTCGATCATACATGATGTCGTGTTGTCTTTGCGCGTTTCTATATTTTTTTAATTTATTTCAAAGATGATGATTTACAATGGTTTTCAATAGTCTTGTATTATTATTATTATTATTATTATTATTATTATTTGTATTTTATTTACCTACCCACCTTTGTGGTAAACATCCATGTGATGGTAAATGATAATAACGTCTTGGCTATCCACCTTCGTGGCATTTATGTGACTGTGATCGCCAATGATATTTATTTTTGGCTATAAGATCTACTTTATTCATTTACTTTATCTTCATTTATCTCGTTTTATTCATCTTATTTACCTTAATTTTAACTTATTTACCTAAAACTCATTGACCCCCTCCCCAGAACGTCACAACTTCTGACTCCCCAAAACCTTAGAGTAAATTTTTTCTTTTTCGGTTGATCCTAATAAGGAACCCTCTGGTAACTAAGTCGTTAATCACATATCTCTAGCATATAATTATGCATATATTCAAAGTGTTATAAATGTTTTAATAATGTCAACATAGATAGTAAGTTGTTGTACAATCTAGAATTAGGCTTCCTTACATAATTTGTCTCTGCCTGGGTATCGGTCATCCCTGTTTTGAGGTCCAATGAGTAGATCTAAGAAGCTCAAAGTAAGGAGCTGACCTCGTGTAGTCTCAGCTCGATTGTGTGCCTTACACATAAAAAATCAATAATACTTAGTTTCAAAAATTAGGAGACCTACAAGTAGAATTGCTTCTAGAAAAAAAGGAAGTTATTACCTTAAGGTTTTCCATATATTGAGTTAAAGATTAATTTTCCCTTTAGAGCAAAAAAGATTAAGAGCCGCCTACATGGTCGTAGGATAGCTTAGATCGATTTTTTTGCTTGAGTCCTAGATCTAACTTGTATAATTAGAAAGTCAAATTTCTATTAAAATTTTGCTAGCATCCTCCTGTAATATCAATTATCCTAAAATTTTATGTCACAAAACCTGCAATGCCAATGCATTTCGAAATACATATACACACGCGTGCGCATGCACATATATACATATACATATATATATATATATATATATATATATATCATCTAATTTTTATTTGGTAAAACAAAGTTTAACAACATTTTATAACCGTTAACCTAGTAAATCCAAACTTTCATTAGGGAAAAAAAACATAGTACTTGTTATACGTATTTGATAATCAACATATACATATTATTCCAACATACAAGTAAATTGCACTGTTGCAGCCCAAACTATTTGTTTTTTGTATATGCACTCCGAACTTTCAATCTTGACAAAATACACATTGAATTGTGAAATCATTGTGAAATCATTGACAATTGAGATCTAATAACTATCAAGGGTTAAAAAGTGCAGACAACTTTGATCACGAATCGCACGTGAGTTTTTTAAGGGTAGAGCTTATCATTTTAAGAAAAAAAAAATTGAAGGTCAACACGCGAAAAATAGTACTTAACATAAATTAAAAGGAGCTATTTGACCTTAATTCTCAATAATTTTAAAATTTAAGATATATTATGCGAAGATTATGAGTTCAAAATATATTATGCAAAAAGTAAATAGTTTAAAAATGTAATAGCGCAATTTACTCTAAATGTTTGAAGCTTCCTAGTAAATGTTCTTTTTTTTTTCAATATTTATTCAAAAAAGTTTTAAAGTTATATGATGACTACAAGAAAAGCTTGTATTACCGTCGCTAAAAGTTGAAAACTTGCTGTAAAAAATCTCGAGATGACAAAATCATTGTAGAAGTTTTCGGTAAAGGTTAGAAGCTGAAAAATATTTATGTCGTTTCCAAAAAGATGTTTTTTAGCAGCCACTTTTGTCATGTATTAAAAGTCTATTTTTTTAAGCCTTAAAAAGCCAATATGCCTTTTAATCAATGAAAAAGCCATTTGCCCATCATGGATATTAAAAGAAAAGATTAATTTTGCAAAGCTTTTGTCTCATTCTCGATTTAGTTTCTAAGGTTTAAAAAATCTAATTTTTAATCCATAATTTATTGTTTTATTCCAATTTTGGTAATTAATTTAGTTAGACGTTAAATATTAAACAAAAAAACTTTAAAATGCCCCATTTTCTTAATCTATTAATTTGTTTCACTTTTGGTCCTTCTGTTATAACTAAGAATTATTAGAGACTAAAGTTTAAAAAAATAAATTAAAACCTAAATATAACAACTTTGATGCATGTAATTAAAAAATAATTTCATCAAATTGTTTGCAAGATGAATTTTAATTTAGAAAAAGATAAATTGAACTTTTAATACCAATAAATACGTATTGAATAATCATGCATTTTAAATAACAAGCTATGAGTTATAATTTATATATGCATATTAAATATAATGTGTTGGATAATCATAATGAACATCATAGTTACTATATACATACATGCATATATAATATACTAACATTAAATATTCAAATTCGTCTTTTAAAAAAATTTAAAGTTTATCTAAAAAACCATGTTAAATTGTTTTTGTTTTATTTATATTAATCAAAATTGTTGTATTTAGTTTCCTTTAATAATACATTGCTAATGGAAGGATCAAAATTGAAACAAAGTAATAAATTTGAGATCAAAACTGAAATTAAACAATAGATTAGGCACCAAAAGTGAAATAAAGTGATAGATTAAAGATTAATGGGATATTTTAAGAATATTCTGCTAAATATTTAACACTTAACTGATGGAGGGACCAAAATTAAAATAAAATAAAATAATTAAGGACTATAATAAAACTTTTTAAATGTTAGAGGCTAAACCAAAAAAGAGTGTAAATTTTAAGACCATTTTTGAAATTAATCGGAAAAGGAAATCAATGCATCTATAACATTATTTTTACCATACATAACTATTTTCGTCATTTACGCAAACCAAAATCTTAAACCAAACTTATTATATTTATAAATCATTTCATATTCATAATTATCACATGATAAAAGAAATCATAAACAAAAAAATCTTAAAATTATGTAAACAATAAAAAATCTTAAAATTTTCATAATTATAATCACATTATCTACACCTTTACCATATAACCAAAATTCATTGCATTAATTAGTTAAACGAATTCTAAAAAAATTCTTAAAATTCCTTATCCCAAATGAAGAGACAGAAGGGTGGTGTGAAGAGACAATAAAGAGTGGCAGAGGATGACGGTAGAGCCCTACATTAGGGTGGTGATAGGAGAGAGGGAGGGAAAAAATGAAAAGAAGAAGAAGAAGAAGAAGAAGAAGAAGAATGTAGGAGACATGAGGAGCTTTTAGTTCTGTAGTTTTAAACAATCAGATTGTTTAGCTACTAGTTAATTTTAGTTTCAGAATTTTGAAAAGCATGCAACAGGGTTGTGTAAATGAAATTTCGAAGCTCAAGCCTTGAATAAGCGTGGTGTTGCTAAAAGCTCATTGGGACTTCAAGAATTAAAAAAGTGCATAAAAAGATCGCGTATATAAAACTTTCATATTCAAATCTGTAGAGACGACATTTATTGTGCTAAAAGCACTGATAGAAACTTTGACATTTATTGGCAATGCCTGTCTTTTCTCAAAAGTTCAGAAGCAGCCAAAAGTTTTCCAACGGACATTTAGAGGCGACAAATAGATATATAGCAACGACTAAAAAATCACAACGTTTCTTAACGAATTACCTTCAACAATAATTTAAGTGTTTGAAAAGTATAGTTAGAACCAATTTTAGTTAAAAATATTGAAACATGCGAAAGCTTTAGACTGTACCAACTTGTTGTTTTTTACTATAGCTGTTGAAAATTTTATACTATTTGTTGGTTAGAACTAAGTGATTCTAACTAAAAACCAAACACCCTAATGCCACCGGTTTACAACTTTCAGCCCCAACATGATGCCGTGGTTAAAAGTTTCCTCACTAAAGTTAATAGTTTTTGTAATTCTTGGATTCTTGTGTTGATCTTTTGATCTTGCTTTTATATTAACGTGAGTCATTTGTCACAATCTCTTCAAAAGTGGGAGCCCAAATTACCTAATCGCTAAAATGACATTGCCAAAAAGTAATAGTATTTTCCTAATTTACCAAAAGTAATAGTTAGTCCCAACATATTGGTCCAATTATTAACTGTTCGAATTAACATTTTGCCCACCCCATCAAAATAAAAGTATTTATTTTATTTCTCAAAAAAATGGAAGTAAAAGGTGGAAGGGAATAATACAGCAATTATCGGGACGTAAAGGAGTTGTGAAAACTAGACGACGCATTTTCTCTTGTGTAATGCGAATGAAGAGAATCAAAAAGGTGGAAAAAGTCGTGAATGCTACCATGGAGCCAGAGAAACCAAAGAAGGTGCTTAGCGCAATAGGCACATATATCTTTCATATGTTCTATCACCAAAAGTGGAAAACATACTTGTATTGACAATTCTTTATGCTCTAGACCAGTTGATAGCCTCTCCTTTAGGAAGAATTGTTTCTAAATGTAAATTTAGGAAGTCAAAACTACAAAATAATCATTAAATGACGCTTATTTGATGACAGTTTATAAAAAAACCATAATGGTAGGTGCTTCAAAAACACAAGACGGACCAAAAATGCGAAAACCGTCGATGTATATAAGGATATGATAATGGTTACTTTATACCATAATTTTTTCAAAAAACAATCATGGCACATACTCACTTTACACGATGGTAAGGTTTCTTTTTTTATTGGCTGATTTGGTGCACTTTTCATGACAGCTTTTATTAAAAATCATCATGGTATGCCTCTTTTTAACACAACCCAGCACGCAAAAACATATCAGACGAAATGTAAAATTAGAGTTGATACGAAAACAACTCCTTTGGAAATAGCTACACTGCCATCTTACATTGCCATTCTTCGCCTTCTCTTTATTTGTAAGTAATTTAATTACATATTTATTGTTTTTTATACTATTTATTGCATTATTTATTAGGTTTTTAATAATTTTGATCTTATATATATGGATTTATGGGTAATGATTTTGAGTTGAGATTTGTAGGTTTATGGATTTAGGCATAATTATGGTTTAATAAGGGTATTGATTTGTATATTAATATTAGTTTACTATGGGTTTCTTGAAACTTGTGTGTGAAATTGAAATTACATGATTGGTTTTTATGACTCAATTGAATTTGATATTTTGACTTAGGACTTGCAAATAGATAGAAAATTGATATGGAATAATAGATCACATAAAGATATGCAGATGGTTAAAAGAATTTTTGTTATTTGCTATAGCTCATATTCAACGTGATATAGTTCGTTGCCCTTATATTGAATGCGGTCTTCTTAGATCCCTTCCAATTGGAGTCGTTAGAGGACATTTATTTCGATTTGGGATTATGTGTAGTTATCAAACATTGTATTTACATGGTAAGCTTCTTTTCAATTGGCCAAGTTCGAATAGTAAAGGAAAGGAATTTGTTGTTGTGGAAGATTTAGATGATAATACATATGGTATGGTAAATGATTTAAAATAACACTTTTTACACCTTCTAGACTTATTTCACCTTCCAAGACTTATTTCAAGTAGTGTTAGATCATGCTGAGACAACCTTGTATGACGAGTATACAAAATTTACAAAATTGTCTATTTTAGTTAGACTATAGAATTTTAAGGTGTTAGGTGGGATGAAAAATTCTACTTCTACATTTTTTTTTAGAATTTCTAAGTAAGCTTATACCAAAGGGTAATAAAATTTAGCCTTGTGTATATGAGGTTAAGAAGACTTTGAGCACTTTGAGGTAATATTAGAAAATATATGCTTGTCGAAATGATTATGTCCTTTTTTAGAAGGAGTGTAAGGACTTAAATGAATGTCTAGTTTGCAAAAAGTCAAGGTAGAAGAGAGAAAAAGAGCCATCTAATTGTGAGAAAGGAGTATTGATGGAGGTATTATAGTACCTTCCAATAGGACGTAAGACATTTATTCCGAAATGCAAAGCATGCCAAGAATTTGACTTGGCACCATGATAAATGAGTCAATGATGGTATGCTTAGACATCTTGTGGACTCACCACAATGGAAGATTTTTTATACCAATCATTCCGAGTTTAATATGGAACCAAGAAATTTACGTTTTTGTTTGTCGACAGACGAATGAACCCACATAATAATATAAGTAGTAGGCATATTACTTGGCCTGTAATGCTTGTCAACTACAACCTCCCTCTAAAAATGTGCATGAAGAAGAAGTCCTTGATATTGACTTTATTGATTTCCAACCCTCGTCAACTAGGGAATGACATTGATGTTTACTTGGCACCATTAATTGATGAACTAAAGTGCTTGCGGGAAAAAAGAATTAAAGCTAGAGACGCTTACCGAGAAGAGTTATTCACACGTCATACAATGTTACATGGTCAATTAATGACTTCCTTGCTTATAGAAATCTATCTGGTTATTCAGTGAAAAGTTCAAATTGGTTTTCTTATTTGTATGAAGGAAACATCTCACAAATGGTTAAAGAATGATTAAAAAAAACAGTTTATCATGGCCATAGAAAATGGTTACCCAAGGATCATTGTCACCGTAAACAAAGAAAGGCATTTGATGGCAACACTGAATAAATAGACCATGATAGGTGAACAAGTATTTGAAACAGTTGGAGATTTGAAAGTAATAGAGGGAGATAAGGATGAGCCACCAATAAATGGACCTTACAAGTAGAGATCAATCTTCCACAAACTTCCATATTATAAAACACTTTTTGTTGTTATTGCTTAAATGGAGATTAGAGGGATTGGCCACCCGTAGGAAATCTATTTTTAAAACCTTTTTTTTCAAAAAAGAAGAAAAAAAAACCTAAACATACCAAGATGGTTTTCAATGGAAACCATCGCAGTAGACAGTAAATACAGGACAATTTAAAAAAAAAAATTCGTGGTACACGAGCTTTACACAAAGTTAAAAAAGAAAACAAACTCTCGTGTAAAGTGTACCCTCCTAAAGCCTTTAGCAAAACAAAACCATAGTTTACATGAATATCTTGAGTTACCACAACGGTTACATGAAATTTCTACTAGTGAGTCTAGTTATTTATCTCTAGTATTTCATTAATTCACTCATTATATGGAGCTACATACCCACTCATTTTAGCGACTAGGTTAAGACAGGTTTCGTGGTGGCGATGGTTGGAGCTGGGGGGTCCTTTGGCATTGTCTCTTGTGTCATCACCACCAAAAAGGAAAAGAAAATTAATTAAGAGAGTGGTTACTAATGTGGGTTTCTTATTGGTTCTTCATCCATTATCTTGATTCAGTTTCTACTTTGTGCTACATTTGGACATTAATAATAAAACATCTTCAACATAATGAAAAATTAGTATACCAACGTAAATTTAACATTTGAATAAGAAAATAACTTTGCAAAACAATAGCATTGCTAAATTTGGCATATCCAACATTTGGTACCAAATATGGCACCAAACATAGAATTTGCCAAATTTGATATATAATTGTTAACATTAGTTAACAAATGTACTTCTTTATTTAATTATTACAACATTGTCATTTGTAAATTAATTTAAAATTAAGGGTTTACTTTAATTCCATATTGTTATAAGTTCCAAAACTATGTAATTATGACGAAAAACACATAAAACATTTGAAATTGCATTAACAATAGAGCAAAAAATAAAATACTATATCAAATATGTTATTTCTACCTTTTTGGTGATAAATATAGGGGACGCTTAATTTATTGGGCCGTTGGTAAGTCTAAAGTCAAAGGTTTAAATGTTAGGTGGTTCTCCCTCTTCATCGAGGGATATGGCCTCTTTGGTAGGCATTCAACGAACATTCCTTTTAATGTCTAGAAGGCCTCTTTAATAATGAAAGAGAGAGTATACTAACACTGGTCATCTCCTTCTAGACTTTTCATTAATAATAATAATAATAACAATAATAATAATATTGCACTACTAACCAAATGCAAAGATTGTGACAAATCCTCCCTATTCAAAAGTTCTTACTATAGTGAAGTAATTGTTTAAGCACTCTACCAGCGGCCAAATAAAATACTATTTTTACCAAACGCATATGTGTTTGTTTGAGAATCAAATTCTTACTTTAAAGTTATAATTGTTATAGTGTAAAGCAAAAGTATTTTCTAGTGTAAAGCAAAAGTATTTTCTAGTGTAAAGCTTTTAAATGCTACAGTGTTTATAGTTTTAACTTAGTTCCTAAACACTTTGTGTTATGTGTTTTAGGGGTTCCAAAGATAACATCAATTAGCCTTTTGTGTATTTTTCTTATTACCAATACTAATGTATGGTATATTTGTCTAAGACCATCTCCAATATAAATTGCAATGTAAATATTATATTTGTCATCAAAAATTATAAAAATAGCATATTTGATGTGTTATTTATTTTATGCTTTAATACACAATACTATTTAAAATATCATACTTACCAAACCTTAAAACTTGTAAAAGCAAACTTGCGATATTAAAATAATTAAAAAGTAAAAATATTGTAATTATTAAAGCAAAAAAAGTTATCTACTAATTAATAGGAATCAAATATCAAATTTTCTATATGTTAAACTTTATGGTAAATTATAAAGTTTAGCATGTAGCAATTTAGCATTGAAAATCTCATTGCATTAAAGAGTGTTTTTTTTTATACTAAAATACTAAATTTGTCATTGATACACTAGATATACTCAAGGATTGAAAAATTAACATTTTCACCGATATGTCTGTTGACATTTTTGTATTTTTGAAGTACCGATATGGAAACAAGGGTGTCATATTCTTTTTATAGAATATCCAGAAACTTTCATGGAAATTTCTACAAATTTTGATATTTTGACAGAAATATCTATTTCTATGTAAAATGTAATGTAAAATGAGAAAATATTTAGAAATTTATGGAAATTTCCATAAAAATATAGGTAAAAAATCGACAAAATATACAACTTTATATGTAATTTTTTATATTACTTTGAAATATAAAATTCAAGTTATTTTTATTCTTTTTTTTAATATAGTCTTTCATAAATCTACTTTTCAATGCTATACATCCAATGTTTAATTTATTCAATGCACTATCTAATTTAAAATATCAATTACAGTCTTAGAGTCATTAGCAATCATGATAGACCTCTAATTTTTCTGTAACTATTCAAACTCTATATTTTGGTATCAATATTGTTTGAATCATGAAGGTGTTCTAAATATATTTGATCATCCTAGAAGCTCTTTTCGGTATTGATTTTTTTAATCTTATATAAAACTATAAATATAAAGTACATGTAATTTGGTTAAAATTACAAATTATGATCATTTTTATTATTTATATTCATCACATACTTAGTAATTTGGTAAAAAAAAGTTCATTTAACATATATTATTAACAATTTTAGAATTTCTTGAAGTCTCATTTAAAAATAAAGTGTTTTGAGATGAATTTTCATATTTTACGTCAATTTTTACTAAAACCGATATATCCATTGATATTTCTATAAAATTTAAATGTCAATATTTTTGTTAATATTGATATATTCATTCTTTAGATATAGGCTAACAAGAGAGAAAAATATTCGAACTCTTAATTAAGGGTACATTGAAAAGGGGAAGAAGCATCAACAACTCTGTTTGGGTCATTAAATTAATTAAGGTAACGACGCTATTCCCTTTAGACATGATCAAAACAAGCAGGTGAAATTGATTTTATAATGTCATTGTCACCTATGGGCAAACATATTAATAGATTATAACCTTTTAATATCTATTTTTTTTTTTTTTTTTACTTTATGCACCGAAGGGTCGGCTATAGGTGGAACAATTTATTATTGGCGCAATCAGAAGCCAATTTGTCTTGCACAAAGTTGATGTCCACGTGACCAAAAAAAAAAAAAACACAAAAGAAAACATATTATTGAGGTGAATCTACGATCATAAATTAATGCAATGATTATGGTGCAAATTTCGAATGTAGAACCATAATAATTGAGGTTTGTATAGCTAAGAAATAGGACTTACTTGAGTGCACCATTATTGAAGTTTGTCAATTCCAGCTTTTTCGTTCTTATCTTTTAATGCTTTTATCAAAAAAATCTTGCGTGATCATAATGTGCCATGTCATATATTTTTAATATAATTAAAAATTATTTGACACATTATATTATATTATATTATATTATGTTGTATTATATTTTTTTTATATAATATAATACAATAAAATATGTTAAATATGCTCTTGTAGTATTATTTTCTGGTTCAAAAATTGATAATTTGCAATTCAATTTTTTTGTTGTGATCATTCACCGACCGAATTGTTCTTAAGAATATAATATTACGTGCCACATTCCATTTGTTTATTTAATAAATGGCAGTCTTATTTATTTATTCGTTTATTTATATTTTTTGTGATTAGAGTTTGCGATGTATTTACCATTAGTAATCATTGCCACTATTATTTCACTCCTTTTTTCTAAATAAAATTTAATAAAAAAAATACAGGTTCTTTCCAATCTCTCAAATGTTACAAATAGACAAGACACATTATTAGGGGAAAAAAAGAAAAAAAAAAGGAGGAGGAGATGGATGCCACATTCTTGTTTGATGGGTGACATTCAGCTATCATAATAGCCGTACTTATGGGTATTTTAGTAAATACCGGACAAATGAGTAGCTGGGAGAAAATTTTGTCCAACATTAAACAATAAAAACTTTTTTTTAGCCCCAGGCCCTCACACGCGGTGAGCCCCATAAGATGAGACTCACGTGAGGCCTATATGGTGGGCCTACCTTATATGTGGGGCTTGGGCTCCTGTATGAGAGTTGAATAGAACTACTCTTATACGATATTCTTAGACCAATGTGTGATCAAATGAATGGTTCTTTTTAGGAAAATCTCACGAACACAAATAAACCTTGCGAAATAAGCAAGTAAAACAAAATTACAAACTCTAAGTTTTTTTTTTAGCATAATAACGTAAGATTCTAGCAAAGCGGTATAAGAGCCTGATAAACAAAGACTAGAATTAACACGTTTGGACAAGATTGTAAGAGGGTGTATCTAAAACGGATATTTTAATAATATCTACCACCAATCCTTCCATGCCACCTTCCACAAGCTCAGCTAGGGATGACAAAACGGGTTGACGAGTTGGGTTAGTGTCTAGTTGGAGTTAATTTTTATAAAAATTAGGTCGATACTAACCCGACCCGTGACACGAACGGGTTGAGAATTCTCAACTTAAACACGATTCGTTTTGACATGGGTTGACACGGACACGGCCCGTGTTAACCCGTTCCTTATGCATAGTGTCAAAAAATAATGACCCGCAACCTGTTTTTGACTCATAACCCGATTGTAACCTGTAACCCTCTTATAACCCGTCTACATTAATATATATAATATTAAAAAAAAAAACATAAAATTAGAAGAGTTTTATACCACTTCAACAAGAAGATGAGTGATAAGAGAGGTAGAGTTTGATCTTTTAAGGGCTTATATTATATATAAAATAATATTAATTTTTTAAAAGTTAATTAATTAAACACGGGTAAGAAACGAGTCATTTTCGTGTCAGATGGATTGATCCGAACACGACCCGTTTTTTTACAGGTTAGCTTCGAGTCGACACTAAAATAACCCATGGTCAAATTTTTCAACACTAACCTATAAAAAATAGTGTCAAATTTATGTCGTGTCGCAAGCAACCTGTATTACTAGTCTTAAGCTCAGCCAAAATATCCAACGTGCTCTGCTATCTCTGGACCGTCTTGACACGTGGCGAAGCCTCACGATATCAGCACTTCATAGTGAAACGCGTCACTGCCTTAGTCCGTTTCAATTGGCAGGGTTGAGCTGTAATTGTATGGTTCCCGAGTGTACATTTACCAAACATCTCCACCGTTCATTTCTCGATCACAATAGTACACTCACCCCAAGATTCTGAACGGTCTGACATCTTAACACAATCGAAAACGTGTCCACTTGAAAAACTGACACATGGTAGTCTGACATGTACGGTGGGACGTGCTTCCTTCGGGTATTATCTATCCCAGCTTTGCAAGTCAAGAAAAGCAGAAGATATTTCCCTCTGAGGCGAGGGTAAAGGGTAATTTCACATAGCCCGCAAAAGAAAAACTCGACGAGAAGGGGGGAGGAAACCAGTGGGGCAGGAGCTTTAGTTTTCGTGGCCATTTTTCGAAGTCTCTCCAAGAACAAACGATCAGGAGAGCATTTTTAAAAATATTTTAAAAAAAAAAATTTATTTTTTCAATAATTTTTTTTAATATAAAATAATTAATTTTTTAAACATCAAAACAGTTTCAATTTTTTTTATTTTCATCGTAATTAAATTTTTTTTTAATATATTTATTTATTTATTTATTTATTTTTACTGAGACAACTTTTATATTTAAAAAAAAACCCCTTTCTGGTGCGAAAAAAAAAAAATCATATACTTACTTAATTTCAAATTTTTTTATAACCCTTTTTTAAAGTTTCGCCGGCGATCACGCTATTGCGATAAATAGAGGCCTCTTTTCTCTCGCATTCATCGAGTCAGATTTACATGATCACATCCTTCTCTCTTTCTCAATCCTCTCTCTTTTCTTTGTTTCTCTCTCATCGTCAGGTATCGCCTTTGGAGCTCCGAATATCTTCGCATCTTTTTATCGGATTCAGCTGTGGATCGGATTGGATCGGCTATTGAAAGTTCGTCATTCTGTACAAATTCATATAATTCGTAGTTTTTTTTTCTTTTTTGATTCGAATAATGTTAATTTGTTCAACTCAAACTGTAAGTTTTCTTGCTTTAATTGATTTTCTCTAATTAGGTTGAATTATGTTTGTGTTGATCTCTGTGATTAATATCTTAATGTGTCATTTTAGCAGGAATTTGTAGTGAAGCGATTCGTTAGTGCATTTTGTGTGATTGTGTTTTGATCGGATGTTTGTTGAAGAATGAATTGTCGTTGATTTTGCTAAGCAATTTTGTGTATGTTGGTATTCTTTCAACTTTTGGCTCGTTTCTTTAGATGATATGAGAGCTTTGATGTCGTCGTGTCCATCGTTGTTGTCGATGTTGATGTATACTACCACAATTTGTGTGTCGTTTTGTTCAAAGATTTTCTTTTTTTTTGAAATCAGAATAACATTTGGTTGCAATAGTTTAGTGTTGTAGTCTTACATGGAAGATTATTTCGTTTTTGATTGAGTTGTTGTGTTCCTGAAAGAATTGGAAGCTCGAATTTTGAATAATATATTTTCACCATTGTTGTTGAAAATGAGTTTATATTCTGGGGCATCTATGTACAAGGTGTCCGAAGTTCAAAGATAGAGTCTTTGAACTCCCTTCCTGTTCATTCAAATGTTGTGTATGTTTCTTAGTAGTGAAAGCGTTGTCTTCGCTTTACTTTGGAAGAAGTGCCAGATGAGTTTTATTTTATTTTATTTTTATAGAAGCTTCTTGATGTCTTTAGATTCAGGAACTGCTAAAAAAAAAATGAGAGTGTGTAATTTCTGGGTAATCCATGTACTTTCAGTTTTCTTATGCATTCAAATGTTGTGCACAATAGTGGTGGAAGTGTTTTCTTTATTTTGGAAGAAGTCCCGGGTGATCTTATTTTCTTTCTGTAGCTGCCTCCTTGACGTGTAAGTGAACCTGAGTGATCAAAATACCAGTACTAAAGAGACAAACATTTATGGTTAACCTGTGGCTGTGCGATATGCAGCTGTTTATTTATGTGATTTGAGGCGTATTAGTATTGTTTGCTCTAGGCGATGTATGGTTGCTTGCTTAGAACCACGTCTGTGCGCATCTCATGTCGTTGGGCGAAGAAAAGCTTAAGTGTACTGTTGGATTTATGAAAGGCCTCTCTCTTCAGTGTTTGATTTAATTGTTTGGTAAACATACGTCTTGCATCGCTAAGATGCACTAGGAACCAAATGGTGAAACTGAATCCTCCATCACTTCCCTCTCCTAAAAATCCTAAAAAATAAAGGGAAAATATAAAATTCTTCCATGTTAATAAAGACATGATGTTATGGAAACTGTTGTAGCTTGAGGACAGAGTAGGGCACATTGGGTGTAGAGGCAACTAGTGGGAACAGGAGGCTTTGAGCCTGTAATGGCATTGTTGGTGTATTAGCAGATGGTGTTCCTCATCAGGTGGATTGTTCTTCGAGATTTTGGTTTATTTTTTTTTTGTTTTTAAATATTCCGGATTGAGACTTTCTAAGTGCTTTTGCAACATTGCTCTACGCGTTATAGATTTGAATGTGCGTTGTAGGAAGTATTCTTGATTGCATATCTCTGGGCAAGGGTTCAAATGACTCTCGTTCAGGTTCCACGATTTTCATGTCTTCTAAATTTCCCTCAATGTCTTGTCCCTGCAATATGAGATATTTCATAAGATCGTTTCAATAGAGAAAAGAACTTTTGTAACGGAAATGAACAGCGATTGCGGCTTGCTTAATCTGTACTTCATAGAAATTTCTGCACCAAGAATCATGCTTTGCTAGGTACTGTCCTGGAGAAGTAAGGTGGATTAATTGAGTTGCTGCAGGAAATAAAGTGCTTCTTAGGTGTTCTAGTGCTCCACACTGTCCTGGGTGCCAAAGTTTGCTGCTCTACCTTGAATGTAATCTTCTTTGGTCCTTTTCTCCTTATTTCTTCCCCTAAAGCTGTTGAAACCTCTAAATGTCTTAATCAAGAATTGTAGAGCAGATGTCAGAAGATCAGGTGTCTGATCTTTGAACCTAAAATTATTTTATGCCGGTTATCTCTCTATATATTATAGCAGATCCAAACGTAAGTCCTTGGATGATGAGAATTTTTAACTTTCAGATCAGCTAAAAACTGAACGAAGTGAAGTCATTAAATCCTGATGGTATAAGGTCTTAATTTTGTTCTATTAAGTTCCTTTCTCAATGGAGATCGGTGCAGAGTTGCAAATGGAGGTAGGCTTCTCCTTTTTGGACAATCAACATACACATTTCTGCAATCTCTCACATTGTTTCTCCTATTTTTTTATTCCATTTCAGTTTGATTGTATGATATATTGCTTTTACCATAGGTTGGTTTTTGTCCTGCCCAATATAACTGGATTTGGTTCCAGGACTTCTTCAAGGAATCAAGTATGAATACTTTGTGTCAGCTGGAAATATGGAGTTCCTCAGTGCTGCATTATATCTATTATATGGGCTTCTTATAGATCTACTTAATTTTGATCATTCTCTACAAGAAGTGCTGATTGGAAGCTCTTCAACGTTGCTTGGATTATTTTGTTGCTGATTTCAATTCTCTGCAGCTGTGTAGAAGAAAGCCACAATGTCATGCGGTGTTTGCCTGGCTTGATCGGTGAAGTAATGTGCCTTTTGAAGTTTTACAGATATCACTGACATATTTATACGTACACAGGTGCTTTACACTTGATTGCTGGCTTCTAGATGCTGTTTAATAACATCTGGATATAGCTGATAATTGGGAAGCAGCATTGATCATACTCCATTCAACAACTTGGATTCAAAAACATGGACCATATAACACACAAAGAGTGTGAACTGAAGTCTGAACACACTTGTCCATCAAATGGAGAGTGCGTTAACGGGGAAGCTTCAATGGATTATACAAGG
>CAMOHE010044324.1:0-19129 GCA_946598075.1 Artocarpus hirsutus | reverse complement strand
AATGATTATTTAATTACGAAATTCTTACAAATTTAGAATTAAATAATAACCCCTAGACGGAGATGATAATTTGCCATCTAATTATATGAAAAACCTAGATACACATTCTAACCTCTAAGGAACCATAACCGGTATATATTAATTAATTAATAAGTAATTAAATAATAATTTAATCAACCATAATTAATTAATAAACATTTACCATATAATCTACGACAACATAAAAATATATAGAAACTTAGAATGCCAACTCTCTAAAAAGTTAAATTCAAGCATAAGAGAGATAAAGATCACATAATTTATACATATAGTATGACTATAAACTTGCAAATTGATGCAAAAACCTAGCTCTGATACCAATTGTTGGAAAAATAGTATGCAATGGAATTTAAAATTTTTTTACATCAAAGTATTTTCTAAAACATAAGTTTGACACACTATATGCATAAATTAACTAGGTATTACTAACCTTTGAATACTGAAGAACTCCTGCAATCTGTAAAGAGAAGTAACGTTCTAGAAGAGCCTCAACCAACTGGTTTTTTTTGCTATTCTTTATCTACTATTGGAGTGAGTGTGGACACACATCATTCAACTTTTCCCAAGTGACTCTCCTTCCAACCAATTAAGAAAATACACAAAGCTATAATTCATGATTTGTGAATGATAGCTTTTCGGGGAGTTTTAGAGTCTCACTGATAGAATCTCACTGATAGTATTTCTCAACTGATCTAAATAATAAAGATATTCACTCCTCTTTATATAGAGGTTGGGCCTAGGAGTCAGTCCTTATCAGATAAAACCTCAAAAATTCTAATCAGAATCAAATTTGGATCAATAACTAATAAAATCTGCTTGAAAACGCATGATCCTTTTATCACCTAGTCGATAGGTTGAACTGGCTGATTAGCCTACCGAACCTACTTAATCGGCAGGCCGAACTTAAACATCAGTCTGCCAAACCTCCAATAAAAGATCCCTAAGAATCTTTATTTTCCACCGAAGATTCTTAAGATAGAACCTTAGTTTTAATTCAAATAACCCAATCTAGAAGTTATCTGATTAAAATTGTCATATCTAGATAATCTTTAAGAAAATAAATATTCTTGATAATTCAACAAGTTTATCTTGAATTAATTTAAAATCAATCCAACCGATAAATAAACTTGAATTATCTGATCCTGATAATTCAATGAGTTTATCTTGAATTAATTTTATCACAAAATTAATTCAATCGATGAACAAACATGAATTATTTCATTTTACTAAATTTTAGCCAATCTGATAAATCTGACATAAGTTATCAATTATTGAAAAAGAACATCGTATCATTACAAGATTTTTATAAGCTAACAAAGGGACCAAATGGACCTATATAGTTCAAGCTTCCGATAATTATGAAACCCAATATCCTAGATATACATTTCATAATTATAAACTCTAATGCTACTCCACTAAATTAATCCAACTGATAAACAGACATGAATTATCTGATCCCGATAATTTAACAAGTTTAGCTTGAATTAATTTTGTCACAAAATCAATTCAATCGATAAACAGACATGAATTATTTGATTCTTTCGAATTTCAACTAATCTAATAAATCTAACATAAGTCACCAATTATTGAAAAAGCACATTGTATCATTACAAGATTTTGTGAGCTAGCAAAGGAGACCAAATTGACCTATATAGTTCAAGCTCCCAATAATTATGAAACCCAATATCCTAGATATACATTTCATAATTATAAACTCTAACGCTACTCCGCTAATGTAACACCCCGAATTTAATTAAGTGATATTAGTATGTAAAACGATGAATTAGTGTGCCATAATGAATGTTTTAAACTTAATTTGATAATTTTATGAAATTTCTAAATTAATGTTATTTTTTATTATTTTAATAATTTTTAATTACTCTAAATTATTTTTACTTGTTACATTGAATTTTGAAACAAAACAATTTGTCAAATGTCAAATATTCGTTGTTTTGCAAAATCATGGGTGGCACACGGTTTTCACACAACAACCACCCACTTTTTTCTCTATTTATTCTCTTTTTCTTCCACTCTCCCTCACTCTCATTCTCTCCCTCTTCTCCCACTCTCTTTCTCTCGTCTCTTTCTCTGTGTCTCTCTCTTTCCCTCCTCTCTCTCTTTGATTTAAAATTTTTAAGTTCAAGCCTTGATTGTTAGCTAGATTGAAGATCAAAGAACATGATCAAGCCACTTTAAACTTGTTTTAAAGCTTAGATTCGAGGTTAGCTTTCAAAATCTCAAACTTTTTCAAAATTTTCAAATTTCCTTATATTTTGAAATCCAATCTCGTTTAAGCTTAGAAAACCCTTAATCTAAGTTAGAGAAATTTAAAATACCTAGAATCTAAGCTTAGTTTGAAGAAAAACGGATTTGAATCAAGATTTTTTATTTTTCCTCTATTTTTCTATTTTTGGATTTTATTGGATTTTTCAATGTAAATGGGTTTTAAATAATAATAGAAATACATAGATGGGTATGATGCCATATCAGAGATCGAGTCGTATAGCGTGTGACCTTGGGGAGAGGTCTGGAAACCTGGCTAGGCCACTTTAGTGGTGATAACTATGGTTTGCCCAAGAAAGATAAAAGATACTTTCTGGATGAACTGTTTTAATAAGACTTATTTAAATGAATTTATTTACTTAACTCTGTTTTCTAATTTTTTCTTTGAAAAGTAAATTTGTATTTAAATTATTCATTTGTTTTAAAACATAGTCCTACAGAGCCTTTCGCTCATATTTTATCTATTTTTAAAATCTTCCCCGTGGTGGAATACAGCTTAGGATTGATGAGGGGTCCACAGATTGAACTTGCAACCAATAGAAGACCTAGGTAGGTTATTGTACAGATTAAATAAGGCATGTATTAGTCTAATCTCTCTCTATATTTTGGACTGTGGTTGTTATTTTAAATATTGTGGATACTATATATGTGCACAAGTTGCCTATCAGTGGGACCTAACGCGCTCCCTTTCTTTATTAATTTATTTCATCTTGTTTTGTTTTATCTTATTCGTTTAATTACTATAAATATTTACTTAAAAAGGTTTTAAATTATCACTATTTCTTAATTAATTAAATTCTTTAACTTGTGTTTTAATTATAATTTTACTTAATTAACTGAATTAAACCGTCACGTCACCTTCTGTACTCTAGGGCGTGACAGAATGGTATTAGAGCTCATAGTTATGAACCTTGGTAATATGCACACATAGGTATGACAATGAGATACCACTGATTGTCCAAATTTTGTTTTCAAAAGTAAGAGAATGGCACCTAGACTTTGTTCTACAGCTAACGCTGACCTTGGAAATGATGAGGGCATGATGAGGGCCATATTTGCCGCTTTCCGGTAGATGGCAGCAAAGGCAAGACTAGAGGATTTTGAGGCTAGTCATCAGCATGCGTACTTTAAGGAGTTCCAACGTGCATCTGTTCTGACCTTTGATGAAAATGGGGACCCGTAAGTGGCCAAATATTGGTTAGATTTGATCGTGAAACACCTGGATACCCTTGGCGTGCCAGCGGAGTACCGTGTGGAGTTTACAGCCTATAAATTTGAAGGTGGTACCAATACTTGGGAGAAGTAAGCTAAACACTTGGAGAACAATGGGAACATTAGTTGGGACAAGTTTGAGGAGCTGTTCTACGATCGTTACTTTTTGCAAGGATATAAAGACCAGCAGGTGGTTGAATTTTACATATTATAGCATAGTGATATGTCAGTTCGGGAGTACGAGGTAAAGTTTAATGAGCTGGCCAAGTTTGCTCCATCTACAGTGGCATCAGAGCATGGGAAATGTATTAAGCTTTAAGAAGGGCTTAGGGCTTCTATTCGATGACAGTTGGTTGCCTTGGGGCTCAAGAATTTTGGTGAACTTGTGTCGTCAGCTATATCTATGAAAAATGATTATATGCAATACTGTGAGGATCGAGCAAGAACGTTAGGAGGACCACAAAGGAGCGGCAGAAGGAGCACCAGCAGCCGTCCAACTCAAGGGAAGAGTCAACAGGGTAACATGAACAGCAGGAGTAGCAGTTCATCCAGCAGCAGGCGCAGCAATCCCTACAGCTTCCATTGCCACTATTGCCAACAACTGGAACATATCAAGAAGAACTGCCCAATCAAGAATGCTTGTCTAGGACTTCAAGCTGGAGAAGGAACCAGTCGTCAACCTCAACCTTAGACTCTACCTCCACCTCAGTAATTCTTTCAACTCTAGTTCTATTAGTTCTCTCCCTAGCAACTGCCATACCTAGCACAAAGAACACCAGCCGTAGAATTTTCAACACAATGCGCCTTAGTATCAAGCGCCAAGTATAGCTAGCGTATAGTCACCTTCACTGTAGCAATATCACCTGACTAACCCAGGACCTAACAATGTTGGGAGAAGGAAAAGGGAAAGCTCTAGTCCAGGTTCATACCATGACATCAAGAAGTTCGGATGCCCAAACTAGCAATGCGGTTGTCGATGGTACGAATCTAGTTTCTCAGTCCTTAGCCTATGTCGTATTCGATACTGGCACCACTCATTCTCTCATTTTAGGCTATTTTGTACATGCCTTGGGATTAAAGATAGAAAACTTTAACGAACCCTTAGTTATAGCCTCACCCTTGCGGCGGGTGTGTGTAAATTATACATGTAAATCTTGTAAAATATAGATCGGGAATGAGATTCTGAAGAATGATTTGATTGTAATCCCAATAAGTTCATATGATGTAATTCTAGGAATGGACTGGTTGTCCAGATACAATGCAGTTGTACACTGCCAACTTAGAAGAGTGACGCTAGTGTCTGATAGGGGAACGACGATCACTTACCAAGGTGGTAATGATTGAATAATGAGTGAGCGACTTATGAAGACATGTCTTGGAGGGCAGAAGAATCTAACTTGTTATGCTTTTCTCATGAACCTAGAAAGAGAGTCCAATGCATCAGGAAGAAGTTCAACAATTCTTGTAGTTGATGAGTTTAAAGATGTCTTCCCCAATGAGTTACCAAGATTACTACCGCATCAAAAGATTGAGTTTAGCATCGAGCTACTTTCAGGATCGGCACCAATTTATGTAGTACCTTATTGGATGGCACCGGCAAAAATAAAAGAATTGAGAAAGCAACTTCAGGAGCTTGTTGATAAGGGGTATATCTGAAATAGTACATCGCTGTGGGGAGCACTAGTTTTATTCGCTAAGAAGCATGATGGAACCCTCAGGTTGTACATAGAGTATTGGCAGCTGAATCAGGTCACTATAAAGAACAAGTATCCTCTGCTCAAGATCAATGAATTGTTTGATCAATTGGGAGGTTCGTAGTACTTCTCGAAGATAGATTTGCATTTGGGATACTACCAGCTTAGGATTAAAGAAGAGGACATCCCCAAAATAGCTTTTAGGACCCGGTATGGACACTTCGAGTTTCTGGTGATGTTGTTTGGATTGACAAATGCTCCGACAGCTTTCATGGAGCTAATGAATAGGATATTTAGGCCTTATCTGGAACAATTCGTGATCGTGTTCATCGACGATATCTTGGTCTACTTTAAGACTTGGGAAGAGCATGAGTAACACCTAAGAATCATGCTTCAGACTCTACGGGAGCACCAGTTGTATGCTAAGAAAGAAAAGTGCAAGTTTTGGTTGACAAAAGTTAAGTTCATGGGACACATCATCTCCAAGCAAGGTATCTCTGTGGATCCATCCAAGGTAGAAGTAATAGTGGAGTGGGAACGACTAAGAAATGTAGCAGAAATCCATAGTTTCTTAGGACTCGCAAGATGCTACAGGAAATTTGTACAGGATTTCTCGAAGATAGCAGCACCACTGACAAGACTAATTAGGAAGAATGTCAAATTTGAGTGGGATGAGGAATGCAAATTTGCCTTCCAAGAGTTAAAGGATCGGTTGACTATAGCACTAGTGTTGATTATCCCGAATAGTGATGAGTCGTATGAAGTTTACGCAGATGCTTCAGGATGAAGACTTGGATGCGTATTGATGCAACATGGATGCGTGGTGGCGTACAGATTGAGACAGCTACAACCTCACAAGCAGGATTATCCTACTCATGATTTAGAGCTCACAGTGGTGATTCACGCACTGAAGATCTAGAGATGCTATTTGTACGGGGCAACTTTTTAGGTTTTCTCCAACCACAAGAGTTTGAAGTATTTGTTCACTCAAAAGGACCTAAACTTGAGACAACAAAGGTGGATAGAATAAATGGAAGACTATGATTTTGCACTGTAGTACCATCTCGAGAAAGTTAATGTAGTTGCTGACACGTTCAGCCGGAAGTCTTTAAGGATTCTTGCTTGTTTGGCTCTTGAGGATTTGAAAAAGGATGCAACAGTGAGTGAGTACAGGCTGCAGCACTATGAAGACTACGATCGAGTTTCAGTGTGCCATATGGAGACGACCCCAACTCTTGTTCAGATGGTGAAACAGAATCAATGGCGAGACCAACATCTATAGGGATTTTGGATGCGAATTCAAAACAAAGAGCAATTTGAGTAATAGAGGATACATGCTGATGGATTGCTATACTTCATGGAGCGTTTAATAGTTCCAACAGTCGTAGAAGTGATGAAGGCTGTGATGGATGAAGCCCACAAATCTCAGTTCGCCATTCATCTAGGAAGCATGAAGAAATATCATGATTTGAAAAGGCAATATTGGTGGAGATGTATGAAGAAGGATGCCCGAGAATACGTGGCCAAATTTACAACTTATCTTTAGGTGAAAGCCGAACACCAGAAGCCAGCAGGTCAGCTGTAACCACTTCCTATTCTAGGGTGGAAATAGGAGCACATCACGATGGATTTCTCACTGGTTTGTCAAGGACGAGGCAAGGGCATGATTCAATTTGGGTCGTGGTCGACAGGTTAATGAAATCAGCGTATTTCATTCCTTTTAGGTCGATATGCTCAAGGAAAGTTCTTGAAGAATTGTACCTATAGAACATAGTGCAGTTTCATAGAGTTCCCTTATCCATCACATCTGATAAAGACATTAGATTCAACGCCAAGTACTGGAGGAGCTTTTAGGAGGCTTTGGGTATGGATTTAAACTTCAGCATGGCATTTCATCCTCAAACCGATGGGCAATCTGAGCGAGTCATTCAGATCCTCAAAGACATGTTACGTTTGTGTGTGTTAGACTTTGGTGAGAATTGGAAGAAATATTTACATTTGGTAGAGTTTGCATACAACAACAGCTACCAAGCAAGCATTGGCATGGCATCGTTCGAAGCGTTGTATGGATAACCGTGTCGGTCATCCATATGTTGGGCAGAACCAAAAGGCAGGATTATTCTCAGACCAGATGAGATCCTTGACAGTAATGAGAAAGTCACCGTGATATGGGATCAATTGAAGGAAGCTCAGAGTAGGTAGCAAAGCTACATGGATAGAAGACGCCGACCATTGGAATTTGAGGTAGGAGATCTTGTCCTCTTAAAGGTATCACCTCATAAAGGCATTTCACGAATCAGAGTGAGTGGTAAACTCGTGCCAAGGTACGTTGGACCATTTGAGATTTCTCAGCGTGTCAGTGTAGTAGCTTATCGGCTTAATCTTCCTTCTGAACTCTTTCATGTTCATGACGTATTCCATGTGTCAATGCTTTGGAAGTGTCCACTAGAGCAAAACAAAATAATCTCATTTCACGATGTACAGATTCAAGAAGACACGACATATAAGGAAGTGCTAGTTCAGATTATCGATTGGAGAGTGATCAATTTACGATGTCGTGACATACCGTTAATGAAGGTCGTATGGTAGCATCATGGGGCTGATGAATCCACCTAGGACTTAGAATCAACTATGCAGAAATTGTATCCGCATTTATTTCGTTTTTGAAATGACTTGTAATTTTGAGGGCAAAATTTCTTTTAAGGGTGGAGAGTTGTAACACCTCAAATTTAATTAAGTGATATTAGTGTATAAAATGGTGAATTAGTATGCCATAATGAATGTTTTAAACTTAATTTGATTATTTTGTGAAAATTTTAAATTAATGTTATTTTTTTATTATTTTAATGATTTTAATTACTTTTAATTATTTTTATTTGTTATATTGAGCTTTGAAACAAAACAATTTGTCAAATGTCAAATATACCTCGTTTTGCAAAATCATGGGTGGCACACGGTTTCCACATAATGAAACCATCAACTTTTCTGTTTATTTATTCTCTCTTTCTTCCACTCTCCCTCACTCTCATTCTCTCCCTCTTCTCCCACTCTCTTTCTCTTGTCTCTCTCTCTTTGTGTCTCTCTCTTTCCCTCCTCTCCCTCTTTGATTCAAAATTTTTAAGTACAAGCCTTGATTTTTAGCTGGATTGAAGATCAAGAAACACGATCAAGCCACTTCAAACTTGTTTTAAAGCTCGGATTCAAAGTTAGCTTTCAAAATCTCAAACTTTTTCAAAATTTTCAAATTTTCTTGTATTTTGAAATCCAATCTCATTTAAGCTTAAAAAACCCTTAATCTAAGTCAGAAAAACTTAAAATACCTAGAATCTAAGCTTAGTTTGATGAAAAACAGATTTGAATCAAGATTTTTTATTTTTTTCTCTATTTTCTCTTTTCAGATTTTATTGGATTTTTCTATGTAAATCTGTTTAAACTAGTTTAGAACTGTTCTATTATGTTTTTCTATCAAATATGATCATTATTTATGTCTGGGAATTAAGAAAACAAGTTGAAATTTAAGATTTGAGCTTGGGGAGGCCGAAGCTCAAATTTTAAAAAATTCTAGAATTTTTCAGTTCGCCAGGCCGAACTTGAAGTTCAGTAGGCCGGATTCATGAGTTCGGCAGGCCAGACTCATATCTTTAGTGGCCCGAACCTAGAAAAGTTTGGTCGACCGGACCCAGATGGTCAGTAGGCCAAACTGCACAATTCGGCAGGCAGAATTAGGGGAACCGGTAGGCTGACCAAGCATAGTGAAAATTTGTTGTTTTTCACCAATTTTCATTGTTTTGAGCCCCGATTGAGATTTTAATCATGCAGTATAATTTTATAAACATGAATGGTACACTAGGACACCATAAGATAGCTTAGTGACATAGGATATCTTAAGCTAGATGCTGATAGACTTAGTTTATATATTTAAGGTTGTTCGCGGTTCCGTGGAACTAACGTATAGCAGATCAAGACTACGGTGTGGGACATCGGCAGGAATATTGAGATAGAACTTTTACCCCTTTCCTTGGCAGCGTAGTTTTTAAAATGATTTTGGCCTATACAAGGGTTTTGATTAAAATGTTTTCAATGATTGATTAAAAAGGGATTTTTATTGATTGTTTTCATAAATAGTAGAGTAATCTGATTTTAATAATGAATCACATAATGAATGTAAATGAGAATACTTGGTAAATGGGTTTTAAATAATAATAGAAATACGTAGATGGGCAAGATGCCATATCATCAGGTGGTGTAACGTGCGACCTTAGGGGCAGGTCCCGAAACTTAATTAGGGCACTTTGGTGGTGATAACTATGGTTTGCCCAAGAAAGATAAAAGGTACTTTCTGGACGAACTGTTATAATAAGACTTGTTTAAATGAATTTATTTACTTAACTTCGTTTTCTATTTATTTGTTTGAAAAGTAAATTTATATTTAAATTATTCATCTGTTTTAAAATATAGTCCTATTGAGCCTTTCGCTTATATTTTATTTGTTTTTAAAATCTTTCCCCTAGGTGGAACACAGCTTAGGATTAACGAGGGGTGCACAGACCGGACTTGCAACCAATAGAAAACCTGGGTAGGTTGTAGAACAAAATAAATAAGGCATGTATTATTCTAATCTCTCTCTCTATTTTGGACTGTAGTTGTAATTTTAAATATTGTCGATACTCTGTGTGTGCATAAGTTGTGGATTGGTAGGACCCAACGCGCATTTTCCCTTTCTTTATTAATTTATTTCATCTTGTATTGTTTTATCTTATTCATTTAATTACTATAAATATTTACTTAAAAAGGTTTTAAATTATCACTATTTCTTAATTAATTAAATTCTTCAACTTGTGTTTTAATTATAATTTTACTTAATTAACTTAATTAAACTGTCACGTCACCTCCCGTACTCCGGGGTGTGACAACTAAATTAATCCAACCTATAAACAGACATGAATTATCTGATCCCAAAAATTTAACAAGTTTATCTAGAATTTGATTTTATTAAACAAACATGACTTATTTGATTTTACTAAATTTCAGCCAATTTGATAAATTTGACATAAGTAACCAATTATTGGAAAAGCACGCCGTATCGTTACAGGATTTTGGTGAGCTAGCAAAGGGGTCCAAATAGTCCTATATAGTTCAAGCTCCCGATAATTATGAAACCCAATATCCTAGATATACATTTCATAATTATAAACTCCAACGCTACTCCATTAAAAGCTTAAAGCTACACTCTCGAACTATATAGAATTACGAAGCCTGTATAGCTAAGTCTACATGACATATCATAATATATCGTATCCCTATAGAATTATCTATAATCGGCTTAAGGACAAGTTCTGTCTTACCTTCACGATTATTTTTATTTTACGTTCCATTATCTTACCATCAGAAACTTACCATCCAAAGACAATATAGCATTCGGTTACACTTATGTATCCAAATAGTTAAGTGCTCTAGTTTTCTAATTACAAGATAACGCATATAAAAGGATATCACTACTCTTAAATAGGAGCCATGGATGCTATATCTATGAATAACAGGTCTATGGTATCAAGAGTCATATCGACATGCATACCACTATAAAATGTAGATGTCACCCTTTGGTACATCAAAAGACATAAGTCAACACAATGGGCCCACTATTCATCTTAGGATTAAGATATAATACAAATGATTGTCTAAAGTGAATCAATTTATCGAGACAAAATTATTAATCCAAATCAATTCACCTTATGTCCTGATCCAATACATCGTCACCTATGACAATGTGCCAATGTTTTTATTCGCAAAGTCCACCTCTGATGGTCAAGACAAACCATCTCCTAACAGGGATATAAACAACATAACAATCTTTACATGAATAAAGTGCTCAACTTTATTTCTTCGATTGCAGATCATATGATTTAGACTGTCACCTTAAAAATCGTGTCTTTTACATAATCTGCCCATCATATGCCCAATTCTTAAAGGTTTAGAACGATAGTCTTAGACTTTTGTTTGTTTAAGAATCGTGTCTTCTGCATAATCTGTCCATTATATGCCTAATTCTTAAAGGTTTAGAACGACAGTCTCAGACTTTATTTGCTTAACATACATTCAACAAATATGAACGTAAAGAGGACATGATTTGGTGTATATATAATAAATAAATTCTTTATTGATAAAAATGTTTCCAAAAACATGTTATATTTTTACTCCTTAAGGCATACACTTCTAACAAACCATGCATTTCACGTGGAATGATGATTGCCCCTATGTGTTGGTGATGTTAAGGCTTTATGCCCATCTAATGGTAGCGTGTGCCAATAATGCCTAGTCAGCAACTTACTCTCTCAACAACAACAACAACAACAAAAAACAAGAACAAATAACTCGACTTATAAAATTGCAACATGTTTAGTCTAGCATATCGAGCTTTTTGGTTGAGGAAACTAAGCCTTCACACTGTACCAAATAACTCAAAATAAAATTAATAAAAATTAGGCATTTTAGTAATAATTATAAATATAATGTAAATATGTTATTATTGGCTAAATTAATATGTCAGAATTTATGGGCACCATATTCCATCCTAAAACCTGTCAAGTTTTGTCACGGGTTCCATTTTAGAACTCATTAGAGCTTACCAGATTCTGTCATGGAATCCGTCAGGTTCTGTCTTAGAACCCGCTAGATTCCATCCTAGAACGTAGAAGGTTCTAAAGTAGAATCTATCATATTATTTCTAATTCGTCATAAAAATCAAATTATCAAAGAAAACATCACCAAAAAACCAAAAAATTACAGTAAAAATACACAAAAGTTAAATATTGGAATCCACAGCATAAAAAATGAACAAAAATTTATAAAAAAAAAGGTTACAAAAATACAGAAAGTTATAAGGACATTATCACGAGAAAAATCACTAAAACTGAAAAACACATAATCATATAACTATTATCACATAATCAAATCTTAGCAGCCAACTTTCCCTATAATGCACTCATCCTCTTTTCAATGTTTGTGCACAAGGACCTGTATTGATATAGATATAGAAGTGCCAGAGTAATTTCTACACTTGGATTGAAATTATACATATTGATATAGTACATCTATTGCTCAAAACCAATCTAGCAAAACATTTGGGGTAAAACGCGCACTTAATGCAATGAGACTATGAATTGTAGAAAATCTCACACACCAAGATCTAAAAACAAAGCTTTTAGATTGTTGAAGATCCTAAATTTGAAGAAGAATTTCATCTTTAAAAATAGATATAAAAATGGAACTAATAATAGCAAATGCTTTTATCTTAGATCGAATTTTCTCAAAAGACAATCCACACCCAACAGAATGACGAGCAAGAATATTTTTATGCACAATTTTATAAAAAAAAAATCTGACCAACATATAGTTTGCTGATGAAAAAAGAAATTCAAAAATAATTCTTTCCTTCTCGGGCTAGAAAAAAATCCGACATAGTAAGAAAATTGCAGAGAAAGATCTATTTTCCAAAAAGGGATTAGTAATTGAAATAATCCGTACACAAAACTAAACCATCACCAACAAAGAGAAATTAAAAAGAAAAAATGAAAAACTAAAAAAGACATGTGAAGGTGAAGAGAAAAAACCTAATAGCAAAGAGGAAACCCATTCTTCAATGCCAAAAAGGAGAGAAACCGTGAGTTCGATGTTGCTTCAACAACTGCTATGGTGGAGGACAATGGCCACAATGAAGCGAAGCAATGCTGATCTTCAAAGATCTGTCACAGATCTTGATGGATCTGCTTGCAACGCCTTGAAATTAATTAAGTGTTGTTAGTGTGCTAAATGGTGGATTAGTGTGCCATAATGAATATTTTAAACTTAATTTGATTATTTTGTGAAATTTCTAAATTTATGTTATTTTATTCTTTTAATGATTTAAAATTACACTTGGTCATTTTAATTGTTATTTTAAACTTTTGAAATAAAACAATTCGTCGAAATGTCTACTTCGCAAAACTGTAGGTGGCACACGGTTTTCGCACAGTAAAACCGTCCATTTTTTCTCTATTTATTCTCACTCTCCCTTTTTCTTTCTCACTCTCACTCACACACTCTCTCTCCTCTCTCTTGCTCGTCACTCTCTCTTTCTCTCTTTTTCTCTCTCGGTCTCTCACTCTCTCTCAATTCCCTCTCAAAATTCTTAAAGAAAAATCAACTCCAAGCTTCGGGTTAGTGGATTGAAGGCTCGGGAACGCGATTGAGCAACCACAAACTCGATTCAAAGCTTAATCCAAGGTTAGTTTTTAAATTTTCAAAACTTTTTAAATTTTTTCAATTTTTCTTGCATTTCAAAATCTAAGCTTTTCTAAGCTTAGAAAGCCCTCAATATAGGTTAGATGAACTTAGAATAACTAGAATACAAGCTTTGTTTCATCAAAAACGGATTTAAATCAAGATTTTTCATTCTCTATTTTTGGATTTATTTGAAAATTTTGTTTAAAACTTGTTTTAAAGCATTAAAAAAGTAATCTACTATGTTTTCTATCAATTATGATCATTACCCATGCTTGAGAATTGAGAAAACAAGTTGAAATTGAAGATTTGGGCTCGGGAGGCCGAGACCCATGCCTGAAAAATTCTAGAATTTTTTCAGATCGGTAGGCCAAACTTCATGTTCGGTAGGCCAGATTCATGTGTTCGACAAGCCGGAGTTATCCGACCGGTAGGCCGAACCTAGAAAATTTCGGCCAACCAGACTTGGTTTTTTGGTAGGCCAAGCTATGTAGTTCGGCCGGCCGAACTAGGGGGATAGATAGGCTGACCGGACATGGTGAAATTTTGTGATTTTTCACCCGTTTTCATCGTTTTGAACCCCGATTGAAATTCCAACTTTGTAAAATGATTTTATAAACCTAAATGGCACACTAGGACACCATGAGATGATTTAGTAACATAGAATATCTCACGCTAGATACTAATAGATCTAGTTTCCATTTAAGGTTGTGCGTGGATCCACGGAGCAGACGTATAGAGGACCTAGATTTTGGTGAGGTACACCGACATGAGTATTGAGGTAGGACTTCTACCCCTTCCTTGGTAACTAGTTTTAAATGTTTTGGCCTTAAAGGAATTTTTAACAAAAAGTTTTCAAATGATTGGTTGAAAATATATTTCTATTTATAAATGGTAGAATTGAGGTGATTTTTTATAATAAACCTCACAATGAATGTAAATGATTGTATTTGATGAAAAGAGATTTTAATAATCATGAAAAGATATATATATATATATATAGAAAAATTTATTTTGGGGCATGATGTCATATCAGAGATCGGGTCGTGTAGTGTGCGACCTTGGGCGTAGGTCCCGAACCCCAGTTGGGCCGCTACAATGGTAAAATACATATGGTTTGCCTAGGAAAAGAAAATGTTATTCTTTTTGGTCGACCTATAAAATTGTTTCGGTAAGATAAGTCTTTATTGGATTCTTATTTACGCATTTATTTAATTATTCAATTATTTATTTATTCAATTATTTATTTATTTACTCATTTAAGTTCATTTTCTAAATGTTTATTTGTTTAATGAAATTTCTTTTAAAATTAAATGTTTTGAATAAATAGTCCTCTTGAGTCATTCGCTCATGTTTTATTTGTTTTAAAATTTTACCCTTTAGGTGGATATCAGCTTAGGATCAGAGAAGAGTCCATTGACCGGACTTGCGACCAGTAGAAGATTTTGGTAGGTTGTAGAATAAACAATTCAAGGCATGTATAATTCTTAACTTTCTCTTTTATTCTGGACTGTGGTTGTAATTTAATATTGTCAGTACTATATGTGTGCACAAGATGTGGGTCAGTGGCACCCATTCTCACCTCACCTTCTATTTTATTATTTTATTATCTACTCATCGCTTATTTTTATTTTATTATTTTATTTGTTCAAATGTTATAATTGCTCATTTTAAATAAACGATTTTAAAATCATCACATTTTTATTTATAATTTAATTATAAAACCCAGTTTTTAATTAAATCTCTGTTTAATTAACTCAATTAATCTACCACGTCACCTCCCGTACTCTAGGATATGACAGAATGGTTCAGAGCTCAAGGTTATGAACCTTGGGAATTGTGCGCACATAGGTACAACAATGAAATACCACTAACAGTCCAAATTTTGTTTTCAGAAGTGAGGAAATGGCACCTAGATGACGCTCGACAACTGATGTCAAGTTTGGAAATGATGAGGGCATGATGAGGGCCATGTTTGCTGCATTCCAGCAAATGGCAGCCAAGGCAAGGCCGGATGACTCCGAGGCTAGTTGTCGGTATTCGTGCTTTAAAGGTGTTCCAACGTGCGTCTGTATCGACCTTTGACAAAAATGGGGACCCGCAAGTGGCAGAATATTGGTTAGATTCGATCGTGAAGCATCTGGATACTCTTGGTGTGCCAACGGAGTATCGTGTGGAATTTACGGCATACAAGTTTGAAGGTGGTGCTAATACTTGGTGGAAGCAAGCAAAGTGCCTAGAAAACGATGGTAACATTAGTTGGGATAGGTTTGAGGAGTTGTCTTATGATCGCTACTTTCCGCAGGGATACAGGGATCAAAAGGCAGCAGAATTCTATAGGTTGTAGCAGGATGATATATCAGTATGGGAACATGAAGCGAAGTTCAATGAATTGGCCAGGTTTGCTCCATCTATAGTGGCATTGGAGCCTAAGAAGTGCATCAAATTCCAAGACGGACTTAAAGCCCCTATTCAATGATAGGTGGTTGCCCTACGACTCAGGAACTTTGAAGATCTTGTGTCATCAGCAATATCAGTAGAGAGTGACTATGCATAGTACTATGAGAATCGAGTCAAGACGCCAAGAGGACCATAGAGGAGCAGCAGGAGGAGCATCAGTAGTTGACCAACTCCGGGAAAGAATAAACAAGGTAGCACGAACCATGACAGCAATAGTTCATCCAGTAGCAGGCGCAGCAACCCCTACAACTTCCATTGTCGCTATTGCCAACAACCGAGACACATCAAGAGGAATTGCCTGATAAGGAGTGCTCGCCTTGGATTTCAAACCAGAGAAGGAGCCAGTTGTCAGTGCCAACTTCAGACTCTACCTTAGCCTCAACAGTACCCTCAGCTTCTGTTCCATCAGTTCTTTCCTAAGCAACTGCCATATTCAACACAAGGACACCAACTGTAGAACTTTCAGCATAAAAACAATTCAGTGCACTTGAATTGTATCTTAACCTACCCAATCTTCTACTGATAGTAAGTCTAGTCAGCGGACTCTTCTCCAATCCTAAGCTGATGTCCACCTAGGGTTAAGATTTTAAAACAAATAAAAATGTGAACGAAAGGCTCAGTAGGACTATATTTGGAAATTATTCAATTTTAAAAGAAATTGCGTAAACCAAATAAACATATAGAAAACGAGCTTGAACAATTAAACAAATAAATAATTAAATGAGAATTTATCAAAAATATAATCTTACCAAAACAATTCAGATAGGTCAACCAGAAAGAATACAATTTTCCTTTCCTGGGCAAACCATATGTAATTCACCACCGTAGTGGCCCAGTTGGGTTTCGGGACTTGCCCCCAAGGTCGTTCACTACACAACCCGATCTCTGATATGGCATCATGCAATTAAATATAATTATACATATATATCTTTTGAATAATAAAATCTCTTCTTTACCAGATATAATCATTTAAATTCATTATGAACATTTCTCAAGCAACCGTTTATAAAGATATTTAAACAAAATCATTTCCCAATCAGTTATTGAAAACATTTGATAAAAATCCATTTTTTGTTAAAATCATTTTGAAATAGGGCTACCAAAGAAAAGGGGTAGAAGTCCTACCTCGATATCTGTGTCGATGCCCCACACCGTAATCCCGTCTGCTATACGTTAGCTCCGCGGATCCATGCACGAATCCTTGAATCGAAGCTTGAATCGAGTTTGTGGTTGCTTAATTGCGTTCCTGAGCCTTCAATCCACAATCCCGAAGCTTGAAAACGAATTTTGATTCAAAATTTGGAGAAAGAATGGAAGAGAGTGGGAGAATCCGAGAGAGAGACAAGAGAGGTGAGCGAGAGAGAGGAGAGAGAAAATGAGAGGAAGAGAGAGAGAGGGAAAATAAATAGAGAAAAAGAAAAAGCAGTTGTACAAAACTATGTGCAACAATACACTGTTTTTAAAATCAAATTGCTTCATTGAAAATTAAATTAACAATTAAAAACAATTTAGAATAATTAAAAATCATTAAAAGAGTAAAATAACATAAGTTTTTCTTAATTTTCACAAAATAATCAAATTAAGTTCTAAAACACTCATTATGGCACACTAACCCACCATTTAGCATTTTAATTACACTTAATTAACTTCGGGATGTTACAACTCTCCACCCCTAAAAGAAATTTCGTCCTTGAAATTTACAAATCGATTTAAAAATAAAATAAATGCGGATACAACTCTCCAAGAATCCTCCTCGAATACGTCGATCTAAACAGAATGAAATGAGCTGACTTCGTTAGCCTGTCGATCACGACCCAAATCGCATCGTGCCGCTGCTCTGTCCTCGGTAATTCGATAAGAAAATCCATCGTCACATGCTCCCATTTCTACCTTGGAATAGGAAGTGGCTGAAGCTGACCTGTTGGCTTCTGATGCTCGGCTTTCACCTGAAGACAAATCGTACACTTGGCCATGTATTCTTGGACGTCCTTTTTCATGCCTCTCCACCAATAGTGCCTTTTTAAGTCATGATACATCTTCGTACTCCCTGGATGAATAGCGAACTGAGATCTATGAGCTTCGTCTATCACGGCTTTCTTCACTTCTGCAATAGCTGGAACTTCTAAATGCTTCCTGAAGTACAACGATCCATCTACATGTATCCTCCATTCTTCAAACTGCTCTCTGCTCTGAATTCGTGTCCAGATTCTCTGAAGATGCTGGTCTTGCCACTGGTTTTGCTTCAACATCTGAACAAGTGCTGGGGTCGCCTCCATATGATACACCGAAATACGATCGTAGTCCTCATAATACTGTAGACTGAACTCACTTACCAACGCATCCCTTTTCCAATCCTCGAGAGCCAAACATGCCAATATCCTTGAAGATTTTCGGCTGAGCGCATCCGCGACAACATTAGCTTTCCCAAGATGATACTGCAATGCAAAATCATAATCCTCCATGTATTCTATCCACCTCCGCTACCTCAAATTCAAATCTCTTTGAGTGAACGGATACTTCAAACTCTTGTGATCGGAGAAAACCTAAAATTTTGCCCCGAACAAATAACATCTCCAAATTTTCAATGCGTGAATCACTGCCGCGAGCTCTAGATCATGAGTAGGATAATTCTGCTCGTGAGGTCGTAATTGTCTTGATCCGTACGCTACCACGCATCCATGTTGCATCAACATGCATCCAAGTCCACGTCCTGAAGCATCCGTATAAACCTCGTACGGCTCGTCACTGCTAGGAATGATCAACACTGGTGCTGAAGTCAATCGATTCTTCAATTCTTGAAAGGCAAACTCGCATTCTTCATTCCACTCGAACCTGACATTTTTCCTAATCAATCTTGTCAATGGCGCTGCTATCTTCGAAAAGTCCTTCACGAATTTCCTATAATATCCTGCAAGTCCTAAAAAGCTACGGATCTCCGCCACATTCCTCGGTCGTTCCCAATCCACTATGGCTTTTTTTTTTTGACGGATCCACTGAGATACCATGCTCCGAAATGACATGACCTAGAAATTTGACCTCTGTCAACCAGAATTCGCACTTTTCTTTCTTGGCATACAACTGATGTTCTCGCAGAGTCTGAAGCACGATCCTAAGATGCTGCTCATGCTCCTCCCAAGTCTTAGAGTAAATCAAGATGTTGTCGATAAACACAATCACGAACT
>CAMOHE010044322.1:0-51648 GCA_946598075.1 Artocarpus hirsutus | reverse complement strand
AACCTGTTCCACAACATCTTTTTCTTGCTTCAGAAAATCCTGTGGGAACAAAGTTAATCAATAAGAAAATTAGCTGGGGGCCTTTTGCTTCAATGGTTTTGCTGGTTCAAACCAAAAATTTCATTAAAGCCAACGCTTGGCAGAAAAAAAAAAAAAGGAAGCCCAAAATCATTGATTAAACATCATTGACCCAGAAAGCAACCTAAATCTGAAAACAATATTAAAAAACCATCGGAAATTACGTACCATATTCAGCGGGACTTGTGATATGCAATATAATAATTCATAGATATTAAAGACTGGTCTTGAGCAACTAGGAAGTTGCATTGAGTCTTCTATTAGACGTTATAGCATCACGGTTTATTCTCTCCACACACTTGCCTTGGCCTAACCCAAACATTGTAATTACTGCCGGCAGGCATCCGGTTGGCGGGAGTGTTGTGTCTCCAATCTTCCTAGCTCCCAATCCATACAAGTCCTGTGAAACAATATTGATACCAAATTTCTTGTCATTTCTTTTAGAAATAACGAAGGTTATAACAATTTTTAAGGTGTTTTTACATAAGATATGTACGTGCTAGGGATTTACTTGGAATTTGAGAGACACTAGCCCTCAATGAATTTTGCGTGTTTTTGTATCAGAATGTTGGTGAATTGTTCTGGGGTCTGAGCGATGTTCAAAAGATGATTGATATAACAGTTTTGAACGAAATCACTGCTGCCTGTACTTAAGTTGTGGATGCCGCCAGAAAATAGGGATGCAGTTGTCACCCTACGAGCTCTACAACTTTTCCTTGGTACTCCTTGCAGTTATCTAGCTGTTTTGATAGGGGAATAGCAAGCAGCAAATTAAAAACAATGTTTATTTTGTTATGTCAATAGGAAAACCACTTTACTATTGTATTAGAAAAACACTGAAAAAACAAAATAAAGTAAATACTAATTAGAACTATATGGGAAGGATTAGAAAAACATTGGTAGTCATTGACTCTTCATGCTTCGCCTTCATTTGAACCTTAAATTACACTATTCGAGAGACAATTTGATGAAGCAAATTTTATTATGCGGTTAAAAAACATGAAATTTTGATGAAGCCAGCCGAAGATCTGGGGTTGTTTTTATTTAAAAATTTTAATTTTTGTATTAGATTTTGTATAGGAGCATCTCTTACTTGAACTTTTTTTAGAAAGAGTATATATTCACTACAAGAAATTGTAGCTTGCAAACAAAATGTTTTGCTACAAATGTAAGATTGAAGCTAAAGGTAATTTTATGTGACAATAAAATTCCTGGGTACAAAGCTAAAAGTAACTTTATGTGACAATAAAATTTCTGGGTAAAAATTTATTAATTGCCAAAAATTCTATTTCTTAACTAAAATTTATCCTACGGTCGTTGACGGTTCAAAATTTGCTCTTTCTCATTTATTCTAATTCTACAAACATATACGAGCAACAATTTTTTTTTCTTGTCACAATCCTTGTGATATAGATGAAACGTTTTTTTTTCTTGTCACAATCCTTGTGATATAGATGAAACATGTATAAATCAGCGCCTTTGAGAAAGAAATCTTAATGTTAAATTTAAGTAGTTAATTATTCATTTATTAACCATGTTGTACTGAAACTTGCAAAGTGTAGGTGTGGAGCATTAAGAGGACGTTTTCCTAGTATGAGAGGACTGGCAAGGAAGCACCTCTAGTATACCAATGATCGTGCCCATAGCAAACACTAGGGAGCCAATTGCGGAGCGCTATTAACTGCTGAATGCCTAAATTAGCCCACAAATAATTAAAATTATAATTTTAGCAAATCATATAAACTTTAGCTATAAAATTTAATTTTCGTAATAATATTTAAAATTAGTGAAAAAAATTGCCTTGAAAAACATTAAGTTATAGCTACAAAAAAACATTTAGGTAATTTACACAATAACCTATGAAAAATGCATCTTGTCTCAATTTTGCTCATGATGTTTAGTTCTAGTCCAAATGGGCCAAGGGTCAAGGCTTGTGCCTATACCCCAAGGTATGATGTTTTTCATCCAGATTCAATTGTTTAGGCCTTCAAAAGGATGTTTGTCCTTTTTTTTAATTGCCTTCTTTGTAATTAGTTGACATAGGAAGTTTGGATGTCAATTCTATAGCAAATTCCTTATTGCTTGCATCAGATTTTTTCCCACTTCCCATCCTCGTTAATTTTTTCTTGTTTGGAGAATTTTGTGGTTTCATTACTTTTAGTTATGTATTGTTTTGGCCCAGTTTCCCATATGCATATTTTTCCTATAAACAGGCGTTGCCTTTTGTATAGCAAATCAGACTTTTGATGAATTGTTTGGAATTTTATTCCTATAAACTTTTAGTTAACATCTTATCATCAAATTTGATAGTCATGTTTAATACTTTTTTGTGATTGTCTTTAAGTTTAATTGCAAATTTTCCAATTAATTATAAATTATTTTCTGCATATTTGTTTTATAGTTGATTTTTTTAAGCAGAATTTTCAAATTTGACAAGTTTTTCGGGTGTGATCAAGTTGCCTTATGGAGATTTTTGGCAAATTTTCTTATTTGCACAAGTCAATGATTCTGTCTTGACTAGATAGATTGAGTTATATAAGATAAGTGCAGATGTTTTGATATGTTGTGATACGTTGGTTTTCTCATATACACGTAAGAACATGCATGGAAAGTTCTTCTTTCTTGGTCAAGTTTCTCAACTGAGCTATTTAAGGCAAGTGCAATCGGGAAAATTCATGTAATTTAGTTTTTAAAACTTTTGTTCCTACATGCCCGCCGATTGCCTTTCTTCGTTTTCAAGCTTCCGCTTCTCTAAAAGTGAAGTCTTCATTTAGGGAACTTTGGAGGTTTGACTCCCCCAACCTTGGACTTGATTGATCTAAATCTTTATGTAAGTCATTTTTGGAATGTCTAATGCTACTCATTTGGATTGATTTGGTGCCAAGAGGTCCTAGTTTCCTATTTTGGCTGCATGGTATGTGATTACTTTCCAAAATTAGCTTGTCCGTCAAAATAAGTATATGCACTGGCAAGCTGACATCCATGAAGACAGCGAAGTTAGCTGCAACAAATATGACATATTCGGGGATTTCAAAGGAGATGCATATCTTGGCTGATCGCAGCGGATTTGAAACCATATTTGAGCAGCTGAATTGAAGAGGACTGTACTATAAATACACTCTTAGCATAATGAGTTTTTTCGAGACACTATATTTTTCTGTGAGTTTTTGTAAAGAAGTTTCCATTGAGCTTAGTGTGAAAGAAAACAAGAGAGGGTTTAACCTTCGTCTCTCAATCGTTTTGTTAGAAATCAATCTAGGTTGGATCGTCCAGTTTGAGAGGTTAGTTAGACCGAAGACGAGTGGCTTTCTCAAAGTAGGTTAGTTAGACAAAAAGCAAGCCGCACAAGCCGTAGCTTGAAGAAAGGGGAGACTTTGAGAGTTTAGTAGTGGTGGAGCGTGTAGGATACCTCATAATTTCAATTACCTCATAACTATAATTCAAAGTAATAAAAATCCTATCTTTTCGAGTTGGTGAGCTTAATACATGTAGTTTTTTTTCAATACATGTGGTTTTTTTTCCATGTTAGGTTTTTGGCCACGTTAAATAATCACATCCTATGTTTATGTCTCCTCATTTATGTTTGTGATTTTTTTTTGTTGTATTGTGGTTATAGTCTAACATGCCAATACGTTTGTATGTTAGGACTTACAGAATGAATTGAGTTGTTGCTCATAATTTTCTCATTCAATTTTTGGTATTTTGTGGGAATCAACAAATGATTCTCCTGATATTGTTTGTAAATCAACAGGTTAGTATAATCTATCCCGTTTATTTTACTGTTTCGAGTTCTAATTGGTCCGTTTTAGGTCTTTCTGATGCGCTCCTTCATTATAAAGAAAAAAGCTACAGTACGCAATTATATATCGCACACTATCACAGTTATATAAGCGAGTCATAATGTAGAGAAGTTCAGAACAATAGACATTAAAGCTATAAGATCATTTATGAAAGAGAACGTCACAAACCTACTATAATATAAACTATAACCTATACAAGCAACGATCAATAAGAAAGGAAAAAGAAAAAAAATCCTGTATTCCTAAAGGACCGAATCGTTACTTTTCCATTGACTACAATTAAAATTAATTCACTCTGCTTCTCAATTAATTATATTAATAATCTGCCTCTCGATTAATTCACTCTCTCAACGAAAATAAGATAACTGATTCAGCGCAGTTCTTAATGCATTTGCTTAGATGAGTAGAGAATTTTTCCTTCACAAAAAAAAAAAAAAAAAAACCTGTGGAGATTATTTCGAAATAAGCAATTAATTGGTATATATTTTGTGAAAAAGAAAGATTTCAATTAAAGTTGATACGATAAAACTCTCATTCCCATTGGGTTTTTTTCAAATTCTAATCTTCTAAATAATTAGTTGCACGTTTTCAAATTTTATTTATCTTTAGTTAATCTCATATGTTTGGTTTGAAATTTAATTATTCAATTTGCTGTTTTTATCTTCTTTTGGAAACGATTAAAATTAAAATTTTTAATTGCATACGTAAGATAATGTTGAGCTCAATTTATGAATCTATTTCTTTTATCATTGGTAAAAAAAAAAAAAAATGAAAATACCTAGGCGAAGATGAAGAGCCTCTCCATTTTGTTTGTGTTTTTCACAGCGAGTTCTTCACTAATCATACCATGCATGGGTGATATTCAGCCTCATCAGTCTCAAGCGTCCTATTAGCTCCAAAATTTCCTATGTCTCCGACTATTGTCCAAAGATTCAGCTTCATCAGTCTCAAGCGTCCCATTAGCTCTTATTGTTGCGCCAAAATTTCCCATGTCTCCAACTATTGTCCTCGCCCATTTCGCCCTTGGTGGTTTGTGGAAGGCGAGGGGAGTTGCATTGCAAATCCAGCAGCTCCACCACCATCCCCATCACATGATGGCAGTGATGTTGCAACTCCACCACCACCACCACCACCACCTCCTCCATCTAATGGTGGTAATACAACAGCTCCACCGCCACCGCCACCACCACCACTGTCTAAAGGGGTGGTAATGAGGATTGTCCCGACATGCTTCGCATAATTCCGTGCTTGCCAAAGATGAGTCAGTACAATTATGGAAAAGGTGTAATCAGTTCGTCCTGCTGTACCACCCTTCTCGATGTTCGAAGCAAATGCAGCACCGAAAAATGGAATAACTACGTACGACTAAGATCACGAGATGCAATACGAAACAACAATGTGGCTCTTAAAATATTGAAGTTGCAAAAAACAAAAAACAAGAAACCAACAAGTACTACTCTCTTGAGGTTGGAATTCTATTTTTGGCAAAATTAATCAGTAGGAAGAATTCCAGCTTATGTTTTGCATTACAAGTTGATGGGTGTTCTTTTCTTTCCCAAACCCATTATGCGCCCTAGTGGCAGGCCTAAACACAATTCTTTTTTGGAGCTGATTTAGAAAACATACTACATTATATATATATATATATATATATATATAGGAGTATTCTGATCGGCTTGTCCTGCTACACCACCATCCTTGGTGTCCAAAGAAGTGCAGTACCCGGAAGTGGTAAGATATTGCCATTAAATGCCAAAAAGTCATACCAATGGGGGAGGGCAGGGCGGACTTTTGCCACGATTGATTGTGTTGTAGTCTCAGAAGCGGAATCCTGACTGCCTATTTGGCTCCAGTCACTTGTAGTGCTACCCTGACAGAGCTGGTATTTTCCTCTTGCTCCGATCTCATTCCTTTGTTGCTTTTGTTATGATTACTAAGTAGACAGTTCAAACAAAATTCAGTTTGCAAATGTGATTGATTCAAAAGTAGTCTATACCTGTAACATATAAGAGTGAATGGAGAAAAAAGTTACTTGGACAGTGTGCTTCTTGCAGCAATCCAACAATCTAGAAACATTCACACCATTCTCCTCCTCCGCGTCGTCCTTTGAGGCAGTCCACTGAGTTATGACATCAATTATCCTTTTAAGCTGTTTCATAGTGAAGGGCACAAAGCTATTTGATGTAATGAAAAATTCGAACCTCCTAGCATCAGTATTGCATATTTAACAAACAAAAGGATACAGCAGCTGTTCTAGCCGTTGATTTTAAGCCATCTAATTGATGGTCAAGAAGATCATCTTCAATCAGCTCAGATTTGCTTGCTAGGACAGAAACGCACTGATGCAGAGTTGTTAGACTCGTCTCATTTTCGCAAATGTGAAACAGTAACCTTGCCATGATGTTCCAGAGTGCACCTCGTGCTTCCAAATCATCCGAAGTAAAAGAAAAAATATCAAGCAGACCCTGCAAGAAAGTGAAATCTGGATGCGTGGTCCGAAATGTTACTTCTTGATAACAAGAGCTACATAAATGACCCAATCACAAATAGACACGTGACAACAGAACTAACCTACCATGTGACATCTCCGAAGCTAAATCAGCTGCATCAGACAAGATATTCGCAATTACAACTGCAGCCGTGACACAAGAGTTTGAAATCTGCACTTGAAAATAATATCACAAGCATCATCCATCAAAACAGCAAATAATAACTAGATTGGAAGTAGCAAAGAGGAAATTAGGGGCAAGTAATTCTGAAAACATAGCATAAGGTAAGTCACTACTTCAATTAAGACTGTTGAGAACTAAACAAGAGCACTAACTGTAAACTTAAAATGAAAGAGAACCACCAACAATTCCATGAACAAGAGCTGCATAAAAGTACACTGTAAAGTGTAACCACATTTTCCAGTGACCTACAGTGTACCTCAGCTTTGTCCTGGAATTTGACTAGATCGCAAATCAGATGAAAAAGCTCCTTGTTTGAAGAGATCTCCTGAGAATAGCCATCCATAACAGAAATTGCTTCAATTGCAAGGAGAATTACATCAAGAATCGACTGCCTGCATAACAAGCAACAATAAACAAGAAAAATAATAGGTTATTCAATCCAGAAAAATAAATTAGGTTAGCAAATTTGTTCCCTGATTTTATCATCTCTATTCTATGCAGAAATACAAACCAAACGCATATTCCTATTTACAGCTTTTTAAGCATACCTTTCAGAAACTCTTTCTTTTGTCAGAAGACTGGTCTCACAAGCCAACAGACTGGTCAAAAGACTTGGTAAACCCATCTTCATCAAAGGAGGAATGAGTATATGCACAACTTTCTGCGAACTTTCACTGATGGCTAATAATAGATCGACACTCTGTTCCCCAAAAGAAAAGCTTCATCACATTCACAAGTTCCATTTCATGGAATAAAAAATCTGATGTCTGTATTAGAGTAGATTTGACTTGCAGTGTTCAATATATTCTACAAGCCAACCTCAAAGACAAGTTAGCGGGCATTTGAAAAAGTAAATCAAGACGCAAGATGTGAAGCACAAACTTAAAATTCCTTAAAGAACCAAAAGAAGAAAATTGCTGAAATTACCATAACACCCAAAAGGTTCCAACATCTTAAATTTCTTTCATCCTAGTTTAATTAACTGACCAGCTGTTCGACAAAGAAAAACCCATACCCTAATAGACATTTTCATAGAGGAGTCTTAAAGTACATTGTCTGCTACGTTCTTATTTTCTAAAGAACATAAATTTTCTTTCTACCTGACTAGAAAAACTGTTAAAACACAATAACAAAATATAGAATCTCATCTTTTACATTTACGACCATGAGAATTTAAGTTTAAAAATTCAGTCTTCATAAGCAAAAACCGCACAGATGAATTTTGATACCTTTTCTATAAGCTGTGGATTCAAGCTATTTTCAGCAATCCATAAAATACGAGACAGAACGTGCTCAGATTGTAGAGCTGCAGCCCACACAACACTCTCACTACTTCGAATGCCCAAACTTAATACTCTGTCGAGAATTTTAAACATAAGGAGTGTATAAAGCATGAAAGTATCCAAGCATATGATGTTCTAAGCAACAAAGTACGTGTGATACTGCACAACAATATGATATAGTATAAGGCCTTAGTGAAGTGGGGTCATTACCAACTTCACGGGTTGAGAAAGAAGCAATGCATATAAAAGTGTACAATCTTCCAGCAAAGTAAGGAATATAGAAATAAGCACTCAATTTTGGCAAGTTGTTAGTTATGCAAAAGAGAGATTAGCTAAAAAGACTGATACCAGATGAGATAAACTCTTCTTCCCAAAGCACTAAAAAGAATTTGAGACCATTTAACGAAAAAAAAAGAAAATGACAATTGAAAAAAAAAAATTTAACTTGTAGTCAAGTGCAAACAGTCTAATTACATGAAGAATAATATATGAAAGGAAAGTTAGATATCAATTTACCGGAACGCTTCACATAGGCATTGTGCATCATCTAAAAACAATTGATTCACAATCAATTCAATCAGTCCCTTTGTAGAGACTATATGTCTCATGGGAACTTCATGGCAAGCAAGGTTTCCAATAATTCCAAGGTTAATCTCCTGAAGCAACAAAATATCAATTATAGCTAGATGCATAAAATCATTAAGTGCATCCAATGATTAACGCATCTGCATTTCTAAACAACAAAATAGAAAAATAACACAAGGAAAGAAACCAGAAGGGGGTGTAAATATTGATTGAATATCCAAGAGGATCTTTGCAATAAAAGTAACTTTGCTTACAGTGGCACGCACAGATTGCTGAATCATAAGATTTGCTGAAAGCACTTCAAGCATGAGGTTTTCCACCTGCAGTGTTAAATTTGATCCTAGTGAACCATACAAAAAACATGCGAGAATTTTGACAGAATTTGAACACCGTTACATCTATGTCAGAGCAAGTTACAACACTGCTCTGAAAATTTCTATTCAGCGCCAGGGCCCTAGAGCTAAATAGTATATACTCTTTCTAACTAATAGCTTAATTGTTGTTAGTGGACTTTTTACCACTTCTGTGAGGAGCCCATATCAACGAGGACAACAAAGTATCTATTTCTAAGAATTAGTAAACTAAAAAAGAAAAAAGCCCATTACTTTAAACTAAGATAAACAAACTAAGAAAGAAAAATCCATATACCATCAGCTCTGCATGAGTTTTACTGGCAGCCAGATCCCACAAAATGCAACCATACTCTTCCCAGGCTTCTTCTTTCACAGACATATCATGATCAGGTTGTCTAACTCCCTGACAATATTTTTCGATACTCGCTCTTTCTCGACGATCAAGTTCATGAGAATCATCGACACGGTCCATGCTCTCTGACACATGTTCCAATGAGCTAGTTAATCCAAACCTAGATATAGAGTCTATACTCTCTCCAGAGTTCTCAGTACATAGCTCTTGCTCACCAGTCAAATCTGTAGGTAACAATTTCCGGATCAGAGAGATGACATAACTAGGATCCACAGTCGTTGAGATGTCGAATAGCTGGAACATCACAGGTTACAAAAGAATCAGCAATTTAACCATAAAAGATGACTTTACAAGACTTTCCACTCATTTGTTAAATTTTAAATATATTCTTGCATTCTTTGGTTCTCTTGTAAAGACGAATGCACGAATCTGAGAAATTAAATGCTGAAAACATTTCATTAAAACAAATCTTTTGCTAATGCTACAAAGTAAATCAGCTAGTTAAAAACTTGATGAATTTGCGTCAACACCCATTTGTACCATTTCCTCTTCCTCCCTTTAGCAAAGGTGTCCAAGTAGGATGAGTATAACCTCACAGTCCAAGCCAGTAACTGGAACACATATTTTTCTCCCTCCTTTTTCTTTCTTTTTTTTTCCCCTTTTCCCTTTTCCTTTTGGCGTTCTCAGTATTCCAATATAGGTTTTCACTTTGTCAGTTAGACAAAATGCTAAAACTAAGTAAAATTCAAAATTTTGAGACCCCATAAAGAGCTAAATTGCATTAAATTTAACTTGCAGAAACCAAAAAGCGACGGAAATTCTGAAATTGGAACCCAGATTTTCTCTGTTTCAAGATGTCTTGCTTTTGGTACATAAAAGGTAGAAGACATGAAATAAAAGGCTCGACAATTTTATTGAAAACAACGAGTTACAATATATACAATGAACAAGGCAAGGCAAAAATGGAAAGAGCTATATAATTCCTAAATTACTGATTTACAATATATAAAATATTTTGATATAGAATATTTGTATCTAAATATAGCAGATATGAATTGAAGACAGTTGGGAGATCTTTGACCATGCATTTTTCTTATTATGCCCCCGCAAGATGGTGGTCAGTGGCAGAACACCAATCTTGACCCGAATTTTGTGTAGTTGATTGCAAGGAAGAGGCTTTGTGAGAGCATCAGCAAGCTGGTTGTTCGAGGAGACAGGAGAGACACAAAGTTCACCTACTTGGACTTTATCACGAACAAAGTGGAAGTCTAAGGCAATATGCTTCATGCAAGAGTGAAAAACGTGGCAAATGTAGCTATCATCAGTTAGATGACCATGGAGGAAAGCATTGTTAACGTCTAGTTGTTTAAGAGGCCAACCACGTGATAGAGCAAGACAGAGAACTAGACGAATAGTGGCGAGTCTGATGACCAGACTGAACGTCTCGTGAAAGTCAACACCAGGGCGCTGATGAAAACCTTTCGCGACAAGGCATGCTTTATAGCGTGCAATGGAGCCATCAAGATTCCTCTTGATTTGAAAGACCCATTTACATCCCACAAGATTTTGAGATGGAGGAACTAAATTCCAAGTGTCATAACGTAAAAGAGCATTGAACTCATCAGACATCGCTTCACACCATTCAGGTTGTTTGAGAGCTTGGTTGATAGTGGTAGGTGTGATGTCAGTGGTGGAGTTATGTAGGGTGACAAGGCTTAACTTTTGAAGAGGTTTGTGGATGTTATTTTTTGCTCTTGTTTCCATCGGATGAATGTTAATAGGTGGTGATGGGGAGGATACTTTTGTCGGGTTAGGTGAATTGCTTGTGGAAGGGGAGGGGAGAAAGGGAGAAGAAGGAATGGCATCGGGGTTACCTTGTAAGTGGTTCAAAGGAGAGGATGTCAAAGTGATCATGTCAGCACCATCCCGGGATTGTTCAACCGATTGTGGTGATGATGTGGGACATTGAGAAGAGGTTTGGTTCGGAAAGGTTGATGCAAGAGTGGGAGGTGATGGTGAGATAGGTACTAGAAGGGAAAGTGAAGGGGAGGGTGCTTGAGAAGTTGACCATTGTGAGATGGTGTTGTTTGTAGGACGAGGAAGATTTAGTTGTTGATGTAAGAAAGGAAAGATTGACTCAACAAATGTAACATGTCTAGAGGTGAAGATTTTGTGATTGTGAGGGTCAAGACATTGATTGGCACTTTGGGTGGAGGAATAACCATTAAAAATGCATGGTAGAGGTTGTGGTGAGAGTTTGTGAGAACCATACGTCCGAATCCAAGGATAACAAATACACCCAAAAATTTTTAATTTGAGATAGTTTGGTTTGTGCCCAAAGAGTTTTTCAAAGGACGATATCATGGATAGATTTGGCTTTGGCATGCGATTGATGAGATAAACTGCAATACTAAAGGCATGAGGCCAAAAAGTGAGTGGCATGTGTGCATGATGGAGAAGTGTGAGACCAGTTTCAACTATGTGACGAGGCGACATTCTGAGAAACCATTGGGTTCAGGTGTATGTGGTGGTGTGGTGAGATGAGAGATCCCATTGGTTGCAAGAAAAGACTCAAGAGAGATATACTCACCACCGTTGTCAGTGTAAAGCATAACAATGGATTGTTTGAAGAAATTTTCCACTAGTGCTTTGAAGCGAATAAAAATATCATGAACATCAGACTTTTTCTTTCGATGATAAAGCCAGATATACCGAGTGAAATGATCAACAAATGTCACATAGTATTTATAACCATCAATAGAAGGAACCGGTGAGTTCCAAACATCAGAGTATAATAGTTCTAGCAAACGACAGCTGGTGAGAGTTGAGGAAGAGAAAGGTAATTTATGAGTTTTATTGCGATGACAAGAATTACAAGAAAATTTAGATAAATCTGATGATGACATGGGTAACATTTTATTGGACATAAGGTCACTTAGAATGGTGGACGATGGGTGACCTAAGCGATGATGCCATTGGTCAGCCGAAACTTTGAGAGAAGAAAATGCGACAATCGGCTGTGTGGATGGTAAAGAGCACGGCCACTTGTAGACACCATCCTTAGTTGCCCCTTGTAGGATTATTGCCCCCATGTGAAGAGATCCTTCACAAAAAAGGATGTTGGTGAGAATTCAACAGAAACATTGTTATTGGAGCATAATTGAAAAACAGAGATTAAGTTTTGTTTCATGGATGGAACACAAAGAATGTTATTTAAAAGAAGAGGCTTTGAAGAGGAAGGTAGAGATGTGGAACCGATGTGGGTAATTGGAAGAATAGTACCATCTCCAATCGCGATGTTGTCTGTTGCGGGATAGTCGGTAAGGAGAGACAGAATTTGAAGATCAGAAGTGACATGATGAGAAGCCCCAGAGTCCAAAAGCCATTCACTAGAGGAAGGGGCGGCAGGGGTTGCAAAATAGGCTTGCAGAGGATACGGAGTAGAGTTGCTAGCTTGTGGAGTGTGACTCCAAGGAATATATTTGTAAGTGGAGCACCTTTTTGCTAAGTGCCCTTGTTGGTTACAGAGTTGGCATTTCCCAAGGTAAGGCCAAGGAGATGGATTTTGTGATGGTTGTGAGAGAAGAGTGGGGTGGTTGCACTTTTTTGGTGGGATTGGCGATTTTGGTTATGCAAAGGTGGTTGGTTTGTACGATTTTGGTGGTTGTTTTTGAATGGAGTGGAATGGGTATTTTGCACGGAATTGGCGGAGGCCGGCATGTTAGTGAGACTTTGCTTCTGTAGCGCTTCGGACTTGATTTACGCTTCTTGGTTTATGAGTTTTTCGTGTAGCTCTTTGAACGTGACCGCAGTTTCCCGCACGTGCAAAGCCGAGCATATTTCCTTGTAGTCGTCATCCAGACCGGCTAGAATTTTCAACACAAGATCTTCGTTGTCAATTAGAGCATCGAACATGGCGAGTTCATTGGTGATTACCTTGACTTGTTGCATATATTCAGTCACTGATTTTGTCCCTTTCTGAAGAAGTCGAAGATCTTCCTTGAGTTGATTCAAGCAGCCCCGAGTTGGCTTGGCATGAGTGTTCGCCAGGATTGTCCAAGCCTCACATGATGTTTTGGCAGAGGCAATGAAAGGGACAATGTTTTGAGAAACAGATCCAGCAATGGCACTTAGTATTAGTTGATCTTGACGAATCCAAAGAGAGTGATCCGGCATGGCAGTAGGCGGTGGGCATGGTCGTGAACCATCAATAAATCCCATGAGATCACACCCCAGGAGAATGGCATGAAATTGAAAGCACCATGATGCGTAATTTGAGCATGCCAGTTTGATAGATATTTGTGTGGTAGTGTTGATGGAATAGAGAGAGGAAGTGTTTTCAAGATAATTTAGAACTGTTGATTGGAGATGAGACACGACATGAGAGTGGGACTCATTTTGAGTGTTGGCTGGTGTTGATGGAGTGCTGGCCATTTGCTACGATCGGTTGTAGATACTTTTGAGAGCTCTATAGTGGCTCGGATTCCATATAAAAGGTAGAAGAAGTGAAATAAAAAGCTCAACAATTTTATTGAAAACAACGAGTTACAATACCAGGCAAAAAAGGAAAGAGCTACATAATTCCTAAATTACTGATTCACAATATGTACAATATTTTGATGTAGAAAATTTGTATCTAAGTATAGCAGATATGATTTGAAGACAGCTGGGAGATCTTTGACCATGCATTTTTCTTATTATGGTATTCTCAGGGTATTTTTTTTCAATTCGACCAAATGCTGAAACTTAGTGATATTCAAAATTCTCAAAACCCATAAAAGAGCTAAGTTGTATAACACAAAATAAATAAATAAAAACTATGGAAAAAATAAGAGAAAAAGAAAAAGACCCATATCGTAATAAAATCGACTTACAAATTGCAGAAATCAAAGTGCGAACAAAAGCGAGGGCTGGACAGAAATGCAGGATTGTAAGTAATAATGAAACTATATCAGAGGTGTTTCCGACAATTGTTACCTCGTCGGGAGGAGCAGAAGGGTGATGTAACGGTCCGTCGCGAAACTGAAATTGCCCTTCTTCCTCTTCTTCTAGGTTTTCTTCTTCGCTTTTTTCTTCAAGAGTAGCTGGTTCTTGGTTGAGCGCCATAACTTGCGTTTGTTTCTCCTCCCCAGGAGGGTTTTTTAAAAATATCCCCCTCCGCAGTTCTCCCTCTCCTCCTCCTTTTTATTTCAGAGGACAAATAGATTTACTAGAGGTAAATCTTCACTCGTAAAAAGGCTACAAAAAAATTGCCTATTTAGCATCGCGTTTTAAAAAAGTTGTGTTACACCGATACAAATAAATATCTGTTTCTCTTACTTTCTCTCTCTACATTTCACAAATTTCATGTCCTTCGTTAAAGAATTGAAGTCATTTGATAGACTTTTCTAACAATAATAATACGCCTGCCTTTAAACCAAATATTAATACTATTTAACTTCAAGATGAAATAATTTAAGGAACTTAATAACTGGTTTTTTTATTAATAACTTATAGACGATAAGAATCATATATAACTCAAATTAAGAAACTAGAAACATAAATTCGCTTAGAATAAAAACCACTTTTAGGATTAATTAACAAAGTAGAATAGAACTCAAATAAAGAAATTGAAACCCTTATCCGCCCACTAGCACACTCTTATCACTCCCACCGCACTACCATCAATCCACCATTCATCGACCACCCTTGTTCGCCCCCCACCTGCCCACTATAGCCGCATCACCCCCCGTCGCATTCCCAACCGACACGGTTGCTTTGCGACACTCTGTTGCTAGCTAGATTGAGAGAGAACAAAGATAGAAAAAGAAGATAAAAGAGAATAAGGAAAGAGATCATCTGGAAGGAGGAAAGAAGAAATATGAAAAAAATTATAATTATAATTAAAATAAAATACTTATTTTTATATATTTTTTAATATTTTAATTACATGCCACTTAATCTATTCCATTACCAATACAGACATAATTGAACAAACAGGGCAAAGTAACCTTTTTTTTTATAATTAGAATCTGTTTTAGGCGATTTTAAAAAATCGAGAAGCAACGGAAAATAGAATACATAGGCCAGAGGAATTTATGAAAATAATTCTAGCTTTTTCTATCTAAAATTTAATATAATATAACTAAGGGACTAAATTTAAGATAAAGAAAGAGTTCAAGGGTTAAGCTAAAAACACTTTTGAGTATCTGGACTAATTTTAGAAAGAGAAAAAAGTTCAAAAACCTTTGATGAATTTAACTCCTTTTTTTTTTTTCAAGAATTGAATGATAGTGACTCCATTAATGTAAAGGCCATCTAACATAATTGAGTAAATCTATTTGCTAAAAGCATTGGACGAAAAACAAAGAAATAGGTATAAGACTCTTCTAGCTAATGATTGCTAAATTTATGCTTGTTGATGGTTAAGTTTAAAAAAATTAAAAACCTAATAAAGTGTTTAGGAGAGCGGTAGGAATTAAATATATTGATTTAAAAACTGTAGCATGTAAGCTTTATACTATAATAACTTTTTACTTTTTATTGAACTGTTAAAAATTTTACATTATTTGGTTTCAACTAAAATGCCAAACAACCTATAAAAATCTTTTGGGACTAACTATGCTTATTATGGACGATAAGGTGAACATTTATGTGAACTAATCTACAAAAGTTTTTCTTTACACCTTAAATTTAGAGGAAAAGAGGCTCTTTGTTACACAGCACACATAGTAAAACAGATATTTGGTCTTTGCGGTAGGCCATGATATTTAAATTGTTAGATTTTTAGCGGTATAATTTATGACTAGAAACAATTCTACGTCGTACACTGTAAATTTTTTGAACCATAGATAGTCATAAGTAAATTTTTAACAATAGATAATAACAAATCATACTATTACATTATTAATCCAATGGCTTTAATAATAGAGAAAATTTCATGTTAATATCTTGTATTATATCGAAATATGTTTTGGTATCCTCTATTTTGGAAAATTTTATGCCAGTATCTTAATCTTTTAGAAAATCTTTTTTTAATATCTTGAAGCCTTTTTGGCGACACACAAAGACAAAATTATCTCTTTTATAGTTGACTAAAATTTTGAGTATAAGAACCTGCACTGGAAAAAATTTGATCTAAAAAAAAACCCAATCTTCTTCTTCATCTTCTTCAATCCTCTTCTTTATCTTCTTCAAAAAAATAAATTTACCTTAATCTTCTTTTGTAATTTGTTTTCTTTTTTCTCACTACCAAACCCTTCTCAACTTCCCCAATAATTTTGTCTTCCTACTCCGCAAAGTCAAAACCTCCACCCTCGTCGTCGTCATTTTCCACTTGCCTGAGCTTCATCTTCAACCAAATCAATGCCATCAAGAAAGACTGCTCTGAGAAGGATGACACATTCCGTGCTTGACAAATTTTGAGGAAGCCTCAGCCAGAGCCAGAAGAATCGGAGCTCTCCATACATGGAAAGATCATGAATTTGAATTCTGCCATTTCAAGCTTTGTCGCTGTCGCATTGGAGTAAAAAACACGTGAGGCTGAGGCATCATTTGGAGTTAAGGCTAGAAGCGAGGTAGAGCTAGCTTATCCATGGTCAAATGGATCGAATTGATGAAAAGACTAGTTCATCAAGATTCTAGGGCTAGTGGCAACATTGGTGGCGATGGTGGGTGTGGCGTGGTGGGGCAACGAGGGTGGGGGTAGTGTGATGGAGAGGGGTTGGGCTTGGGGTGGGGCAATAGGGAGGGGTGTGCTATAGTTGGCTGGGAACGGAGAGGTTTATTGAAATTTTTGAATTTTTTCAAATAAGTTTTTTTTCAAATTAATTTATTTTTTAAGTATTTGGTTTTTTACTCAAAATTTCAATCAATCATAAAAAGGCTAATTTTGTCTTTTTGAGTCCCAAAAAAGGACTCTGGGTTATAAAAAGGATTTTCTAAAAGGTCGAGGCACCAACATAAAATTTTTCAAAGCAGATTATACTAAGTACACGTTTCTATATAACATAGAGTATTAATATGAAATTTTTTCTAAATAATATAGCCTACCAACGTCATCAAAATGTAAGATAAGATGAAGAGCCCCCTTTGTTTTAAGTGACCTTTTCACTTTCTTGTATCAAATTATTAATAAGATATACAATATTATCCACAATAAATTATTCCCCTTCCTCCATTTGGCCATTTATTCGTTGCTTACATACTAGTATTATAAAAGAGAGAGCAACCAACAACAACCAACAGTGACAACAGACAAACCATTACCAGCGACCTCTGGAATTTTCATGCCCGAAACCACTGCAACGATCGTCAATGGTTCTCTCTCTCCTCGTCCCTATATCCTCTAGTTCCCTTTCCACTCTCTGGTGCCGGCGTCGATGCCATTGCCGGCATCCCACTTCTTCTGTATGTCCCCGCGGAAGAACGTTGAGCTCTACACCGCATTATTTGCTGCTCCGATTGGGGCGAGGGTTTCGTGGAGGACCAAATGATAGTTGTGTATATCATTCATAACAACTTAAATTCATAAAAGCGAAAGCATATAGGATCGAGTTAGTATCTCTTAACATTGTCGCGTGTCTCATGAATTCGGCCCGACGTTAGAAAATTTTCGACACTGTGTTTTGGACTTCTGAGCACTCACAATTCTCTCTAGACAGTGAAATTTTTGTTTTTGATTTTGTCGTGTGCTTAAGGACCAAAAACAATGCTTCCCTTTAATAACTGTGACCATCACACGGTTGGAATCGATTATTTGCCGGGATAATCGTTGGGCAATTAACGTTCACTTTGAACATTCCACGTGGGCCAATCAAGGGTCTAACATTCTCCCACTTGGCCCACACATCCCATCAACTAGTATAATAAGAAAGAAAATACATGAATCATGATGATAAGTCCGCTAAATAATGAGTATTATCTTCCACATATTACAATATATCTTATCTCTCAAGATTTGCCCACGCAACTTAATGAACAAATCCTATGTTTATTCTAGGTCCAAACTTTAGTGATATTTTTTAGAAATAAATTTGTACACTTAATTGAAGATGAAATGAGAAAATATCATAAATATAGAGTTTCACTACAATCGTCCAATGAAATTACATAAGGGAACCAAGTCCTATTCTATCCACATGATCCTTAAATTTAGTGCTAATGTGCTCAATGACCACTGCTTTATCCTTAATACGCTCCATTATGGCTAGATACTTAATGTTGATATGTTTGCTTTGACTACCACTCTTGTTGTTTTTAGTCCTAAAAATAGCAGCTGAATTGTCACAAAATATTCTCAATGGCCTAGAGATAGAATCCACAATCCTAAGCCTAGAAATGAAACTCTTGATCTATACATCATGTGAGGTCGCCTCAAAATAAGATACGAACTCGACTTTAATAGTGGAAGTAGCAATTGAGGTCTACTTAGCGCTCCTCCATGAAATAGCTCCACCAGCTAGCATGAAAATGTATCTAGAAGTTGATTTTCGTGAATCAATGCAGCCAGCACAGTCAGAGTCAGAGTAGCCAATGACCTTCAAGTTGTCAATCTGTCTATACAAAGCATATAGTCTTTGGTTCCTTGTAGGTACCTTATCACTTTTATTGCAGCCTTTTAGTAGTCTAATCTTAGATTACTCTGAAATCTGCCCAACATTCCAAAAACAAATGCGATGTTAGGTCTTATGCAAACTTGAGCATACATAAGGCTTCCAACAGCTAAAGCATATAGAATGTTGTGTATTTGTTCTCTTTCAAGGTTATTTTTTAAGCATTGATTTAAGTTGAATCTGTCACCCTTCATAATGGGAGCTATATTCGATGAACAATCCTTTATCCAAAATTTCTCCAAAACTTTGTTGATATAGGTCTCTTGAGACATACCCCAAATACCTTTATATCTGTCTCTATGTATCTAAATGCCTATAACAAATTATGCATCACCCATATCCTTCACGTCAAAATTTTTAGCGAGAAATTGTTTCACCTCATGTAGCATACCCTTGTCATTGGTTGCAAATAAAATATCATCCATGTAAAGGACAAGAAAACAAATTTTACTCTCCTTGACCTTCTGGTATATGCATTCATCCATGATGTTCTCTACGAATCCAAATGAAGAAATCACGTCATGAAATTTTAAATACCACTGACTGGAAACTTGTTTCAATCCATATATGGATTTTTTAAGCTTACACACTAATTGCTCGCCATTACTAGAGGAGAATCCTTCTACTCGTTTCATATAAACCTCTTCCTCTAGATCACCATTGAGAAATGAGCAATGAGTGCCATGATAATGTGGAGAGAATCTACAGGAGAAAAGGTCTTCTTGTAATCAATTCATTCCTTTTGAGTGAACCCTTTGGTGACAAGTCTTGCCTTATATGTTTCAATATTGCCCAATGAGTCTTTCTTTGTTTTATAGACCCATTTACACCCTATGGCTTTTGCACTATTAGGCAACTCAACAAGATCCTAGACTCCATTTGATGCCATAGAATCCATCTTATCCTTCATAGCATCATACCAAAATTTTGATTCTTGGAAACTCATAGCTTATGAAAACTTCTCAAGATTATTTTTGGCTCCAATATTGTAGTCCGATTCTTGTAGATACACAACATAATCACTAGAAATTGTCGATTTTCTTTCTCTAGTATATCTCCTTAATGTTGCTTCAACATTTTCGTAGGGAATCTGTTGTTCAACTTGTTGCTCAATTGTTTCCTGGGGTTCTTGAGCAACTTGACCTTTTAGATTATAATCAGTATGTCATGTCTCGGAGTACGGGAGGTGACATAGTAGGTTAATTAAGTTAAAGTTTTAATTAAAACACAAGTTAAAGAATTTAATTAATTATGAAAAATGTGACAATTTTTTAAACTTCTTTAAACAAATATTATAATAACTAAATAAACAAGATAAAACAAAATGAAATAAAATAATAAAGGAAGAGAGATGCGTGTTGGTCCCACTGGACCCACAGCTTGTGCACACACATAGTAACGACAATATGTAAATTACAACGACAATCCAAAAGAGAGATAGAAATTAAAATAATACATGTATTAATTAATTTATGCAAATAACATACTCAAGTCTTCTACTGCTCACAAGTCCAGTCTACAGACCCTTCGTCAATCCTAAGCTAAATTCCACCTAGGGGGAGAAAAGGGTTGAAAACAAATAAAAAGTGAGCGAATGGCTCATTAGGACTATGTTTTAAAACAGATAAATAATTCAAATATAAAATTTATCGTTTAAGAAATATAATTAGAAAATGGATTTAAATAGTTAAATTCATGTAAATTAATCTTATCAAAATCAGCTCGTCTAAAAAGTACCTTTTTATCTTTCTTTGGCAAACCATAGTTATCACAACCAAAGTGGCCCAGCTATGTTTTGAGACCTACCCCCAAGGTCGCACGCTACGTGACCTGATCTCTGAGTATGGCATCATGCCCATCTATTGTTAGTGATGTGCCTTAGGCCAATTATGTAATGACCACATATTGATTTCATTACATTTGCATTTTATTAATAAAGAGGCATTTTCATTATTGTTTTTTATTCTAATTCTATGAATAGTTAATTCTACCTAAGGTCATCAAGTATGTGACTTGATAGTAAAACTTTTAGGTGAAATTGAATTATATTCTAAATTATCCCTAGTTGGTCATTATTATTGGGATAATAATGAATGAAGACTAGTATGAAATTTGACTGATGATTATGTTGTACTAATCATGTGTATGAGATACTAAGTCAAATCATAGATACATATTTGAGAAATGATGTATTGGATCGACCCGTTATGAGAATACTACATAGAAAATTGTCATAAGTGATTCTCATTACAATAGTATTATCCTAGTCCTTTGACCTGAAATCACCATGGTTTCCTACATGACAAGTTCTATATTTTGACACAATCTAATATTATATTTAACAGGATGATGGAATGGATTGTTGTTAGATATAGAGTGAATCATGTAAGGAATATGAGTGATTAAGAAGGAATTTGTCTCTCATTTATTATGAGAAAGATATCTACGGGCCCCTCGATAAGTTAGACTGAAGAAAAACGTATGGCCATACTAGAATGAATTGATAAAGGTTATCAATATCAGTCTACTTAAGATCAAGAAATAATATGATTGAATAGCATAAGGATAACATAAAACATGCCTTATGTTCAATCAAGGTATCTAGAGACAAAAGGACTTTAATACTTATTGTGGATTAGGTTATGTCGAATTATTGACATTCGCATAACTTGGGTAATCATAATGTCTTGCTAGAGGCCGCTTATGATTTGTGGGCCAGAAACAGAATTTCAAACCCACTACCAATGTTATATGAACCTACAGGGTCGCACACTTAGAACAAACCAAGAACGAATTTGGGGTTAACTGTATCTAGGTTCGATGAACCTAATAATGTCCAATTCGATGTACTAGATATGTTTAGGTTCATTGAATCTAACATTATTTAGATTATCTAAATCATATTTGAATTACTGACATTATCTAGATTTTCTGAATCATATTCGAATTACAAACATTATCTAGATTCTCTGAATCATATTTGAATTACAGTTTACCCTAGTTAAAATTTGACTCTATCTCGAAGTCAATAGATATATATCTATATATCTATTTTAGGGTTTCTAGTTTTATTAAGAAGAGAAAAGGCGTTCTCTCATTCTAAAAGGCAAAAGCCATTAAAACCCTAAAATTAGAGAGAGTCATTTAACGCAAAAGAGATGGTGCTAGCACACCAATTCGTTTTTGAGAGAGTCTGTTCGTGTGGATACCTGCAGAGGGTGTTGCTCCAAGTAACAATGTCTGAATCCGATCCCGACTACTAAAAGCTCGAGTTAGGGTGTCACCGGAGTGAACTCGCTCTCTCCCTTCCAGAAATCTTGTCCTCTTTGTTATCCTGGTAAGATTTTATGACTTTTCTATCAATCTAATCGAATTGCATGGATCCTACGAGGGTTTTGTGAGAATTAATTTTAATTTTTCGCTGCTTATTTGAATCATAAAATCCAACAAAACCCAACATCTATACCTTTCTATAATTATTAAAATCTCATATTACCAAGTATAGTCATTTACATTCATTATGCGGTTCATTATGGAAATCACCTAATTCTACTATTGTGAAAACAACTGATAAAAATCCATTTTTCAATCAATCATGGAAAACATTTTGAAAGAAATCATTTTTAAGGCCAAAAATCATTTAAAAACTTGGCTACCAAGGAAAATGGGTAGTAGTCCTACCACAATGTCCTTGCCGATGTCCAATACTGTAGTCCGATCTGCTATACGTTAGCTTCATGAAACCACAAACAACCTTAGATATATAAACTAAGTTTTTCAGTATCTAGCTTAAGATATCCTATGTTGCTGAACTATCTAATGGTGTCCTAGTGTGCCACTCGTGTTTATAAAATCATATTGCAAGATTAAAATCTCAATTAGGGTTCAAAATAGTAAAAATAGGTGAAAAATGATAGATTTTTACTAAGCCCGGTCAGCCTATCAGTCTCCTTGGTCCGGCTTGCCAAACTATGCAGTTTGGCCTGCCATCCATCTGGGTCCAATCTACCAAACTTTTCCAGGTTCGACCTGCCAAGAGTATGAGTCCGGCCTGCCAGATTCCTAAATCCGGCTTGCCAAACTAGGAAAATTTTAGAATTTTCTAGTCATAGGTTTTGGCCTCCCCGAGCCCAAATCCTTATTTTCACCTGTGTTTCTCAATTCTTAAGCATGAAAAACATTCATTGATGGTAAAAAAAATAGTAGAACACTTTTAAACTAATTTAAACAATATTTATATCAAAAATTTCAATTAAATCTAAAAATAGAAAAATAGAGAAAAAATAGAAAAACTTGATTCATAGCTTAAATAATTTCTTTATACTTTTATTTCTCATTAAATCCTCTAATTAATAGCATTTTTGTGTTAATAAGTATTTTTGTGTCATGTGTTTAAAAAATGTGTTTTAATGTGTTTTTATGTTTTATAATATTTTTGATAATTTTTAGAATCGTTTCGGTGTGTTAAATAAGTGTTTAGTTTGTAAATAGTTAAAACCATAAAAATAATATTGTATGATTTTATTTGAGTCTTAAAATGTTTGTAAAATAATTAGTTTTGGTTTGTTTATTTTATTTTAGATTTGAAATCTGAAGGAAAAACGAAGTAAAACGGCGTAAAAAGGGACAAAATCAGACATCAAATGCATCAAAACAATTAAAAATTCAGATTTTGAAATTGGCTAGACATGTGGCGTTACAAGGACCATTGGATTCCCTGCCAGAAGGATCTCAGCCATCCGATATCACGATGTCAGCACCCATCAGTTGCGTGTCATTAGTGCATTCCACGTGTCAGTTTCTAATTAGCGAGTGCATCACATGCGTCGATAAGTTCCACATGCATCTGAGAGCATCTCGAGCAGTATTGGATTCTATGCGAGCTTATTCACAAGCGTGCATCTTTCTAGCCGTTGGATTAGATGACCTTGATAGATCTAATGGTTAGATTTTGTGGGCCCAATTCTCCTTCTTTTCTTCTGCCTGTTGGATAACCATTTTAATGGCTAGGATCGCACCTGATCTGTGCATCTTTCCTTTGAGCCATAGTAGATTACAAACTTAAATTTGCATACTCAAAAGGGAAACTCAGCATGGAAAAAAAAAAGGTGAAGAAACGAATCAACATGATCCGATTTTGAACAGTAAAATAAAATAAAAAATAAATGAACAGGGCCTTTCAAGGCCTATAAATACCGGGGGCTTCTCCCCTGGTTTTGCACCCCTTCGGGCCTTTGGCCCTCTTTTTCCTTCTTTTCCTTTCCATTGAGTTAGACTCAGTAGTATCCCTTAGTAAGAAAAGCAACGAAGGATATAGATTAAGAAAGAGAAAAAAGTTTTCTAGAAAAACTCACTGTCTTAAGAAGCTTTATGTTGAGATTCTTAAAGTTGAAGTTGGCGAACTCATCTTGGAACAGGGATAGCATGCATAAAATCACAATAAAAAAGACATGAAATGAGCAAATTGAGGGGCTTCAGGACTTCTGGGGAGATCTGATGTGATTTCAGCAGGGTAGCAATGAAAAGTTTAGGTAAAAATTGTGAAGGGCGCAAGGTCCGATTCATAGATATTGGGACCAAGTAATCTCATCCGTTGGATCAGAGCTTCGCTGATCTAAAGGTCAGGGGCTAAGGCAACCAACGATCGCCATCTAATAACTCAGATTTTAGATGAGAAATGTCCAGGAAGATCCAATGACTCAGATTTAAACACCCAAGAATTGAAGCAATGTCTAACATAGGGATATGATATCTGAGTCAATTGACACGACTGTTTGGCTGCCCTAGAAGTCAAAGTGTCTGGGAAATAAGTATGGCCCTAGTCAAAAACTTTTTTGAAAAGCAATCCTTACGTCAAAGTGAGCTCGACACTAAAGCAAGAAGAGACTTGACAAATCTCAAACTAGAAACCGCAAAGCAACTCCAAGAGTAACTTCATGTTGGGGTGCAATTGTTATTGGTGCTCTAGGTGGCCCAAGGCTTACCAACGAGACTGAGAAAAGGCCCAACAAGGGCCCAAGGCCAACAAGATATCTCAACATCCTAGAAGAGTCATCATCTGAAGGTGACATGATCTCAATGGAGTTGAGGGTTGAGACAATGGAATGTCTAGATACACTAAATCTAGAAACATGGGCTAGCATTGTCCGATGGGTAGGAGAGTCCGATAGGCGGTCTACGGACGTGGGTCACATCTTGTGTGACATGAAAGACAGAACATGGGAAACGTAAATCATTTTTATTAATATTTTTACATAGAAATTTGTACCTATAGATAGGAGTCAGAACCTCTTTAGAAAGGATCTTGACTCCCAAAATATCCTGTACTACAGTAAAATCCTCTCAAAGTGGACGTAGCTCCTCGAAATGAACTACTATAATTTCTGATGTTCTTACTTTTCAACATTGCATTTACTTTTATTTTTTATATTTTCCTATAAACACAAAGAATGATTTATGAGATACGTTATTGACCAATTTTTACCATCAATAATAACCTTTATTGTAAATTATATGTTGTCAATATACAAGACGCTAGAAATCACTAATTTCATATCTAAATATCTCCAAACTCGTCATGAGACCTTGGACCATTCTTACAAAGTTAACTGAAACCTCTACTAGGAAGGTACGTACATCATGAAAAATATATGAGCTAATGCTCAATAAGGAAACTATATAAATCTACATTGAAAATTCTTCTATTTTACTCTTAACTTTAGGGCCTTCTACTATGATGCTAATCTCATCCTATTAGAAACCTTATTACTTCATACTTATTGACCCCTTCTATTGGAACACTTTTCCTCAAGAGATTTGGCCCTAATAATGCTAACTTTCTTTAGTTATAATAAGCACAACAGTTTACATCATACATAAAACACTTTTTACAAAACATGTCAAAGCATGTACATATCCTAATCATTATAAGGTAAATTGAAAACATGTTTTCACAAACATATTAATGTTCAAGTGATGTAGTGGAAGGCGTACCTAGAATAAGCTGGTTAAGAGGGAACGCTATCGTTCATTTCCTTTCCATTTCTTTCTTTCTCACATTATGTTTCCTTCAAATGGATACCAAGCTCCCTATACATAGGCATCAAATAAGTTTGACGATGCACAGCTTAAATCCTAATTCAACACATGTCATTGCATATGTGTGCCAAGTGTCGAAATGCAATCTCATCAATGCCATCCTTCACCTAGCATCTATGCGTCTCTTTGTATGCTCGCCGTGTGTCGCATTGTATGCCTACCACCTAACTAACTTGCATGAATACCACCTTGCACCTATATATTATGCTAAGGTTAGTCGTCAGCCTTGTCATGATACCTCGTGCTTTTTAGAGTGATGAGTCATAACCTATCTCTGTATTTCAACACGTAGCTTCCTCTTATTGCCACCTATGTTGATTTGTTATAATCTCATTAAAACTTAAAAAATTGGTTTCACCTCTAAATACCTTAAAAACCTAAATCTTTGAAAACTATTTCAGAATGTGTTGCAATACATCTTGCAATAATTAAGCTTATTAGCTTACTTTTTCTTGTACTTAATCATAATTTGATCTTCCAATCTTCAATTCACGAGCTTCTAACTCTAAACATGAAGCTTAAATATGCAGGTGTTACAACTCTCCTTTTTTTTTTATAAAAATTTTGTCCTTGAAATTTGATAAATTCTAATTTCTCTGATTCAACAATAGTCCTAAAAATATGTGGCACTAAAGATGACTGAGTACTTGGTCCCATAACACTCTAAATATGTCTCTAAAACATACTGATACCAAAATGTAATGCCTACTAAGCTAGCAGGTCACTTATCAATTACTAAAATCTAGCCAACCTAAAGAAATGCTACTTCTCTTACTTTCCTTAAAATAAATAAAATATGTAATTTAAAACCTTTGGTAATGGAATCATCAAAATTACAGTTCTGGTATGAAGTTAAGAACTTGAAAATCTAAAATGAAATATGGTATGATCCAATCAAAAGTGTGGCCAACGAGGACATTGGGCCCCAAAAGGTGGGGTGATTGTGACGACCATAAATCTCTTTAAGGCAAAAGGGCTAGGAAAGAATAGGTTGTGCAGTCCCACTTCGATGATCATAAGTCATAGTTCATAAGTGTAATACCCCTCAAGCTAACAAATAAGCTCGTGTAAAGCTTATTTAGTTAGGATAAAGAGTATTAACCCTTCAATTACATTATAAACGTTATAATTTACTTAAAATATTTATTTTAGTACAAAAGAGTTTTGAAACTATTGTTTCATTCATTTTTCTTATTCACAACATAAATAGTATCCAAAAATGGGATGTGGAGTATACTAACACATCCAAAGTTAGTAATATATCTGTTAACAAAACCATAACAAAGCTGCTAATTTTGACAAAAGCAGAGTTCTAAAATAAGCTTCAAAAGCTAATCCAAAATATGGCATATGAACAAATCTTTGTTGGTAGCTTTGGACACCTGGTTAACCCCTAACCCTATACATCCTCACTATATCATAAGAACTATAATGAGCTAAAGGCTCAGCAAGCAGAAACTAATGCATGAATATGAACATTTAATGAAGATGCAATCAAATATATTCTTTTATTAGTTTCTTTTCAATAATTCTTTCTTCTTTTAGGTACCCTTGAAGTGTGGTACTTAACTAGAAATAATAGGCTATGGTTTTTAGAGTCTATTCTTTATAATTTGGCCAATGCAATAATATTAATACGAGGTTTTTATCTTGGTCTTTAGATCTTAGGTATTTGCCATAATCAGTCTCAGTCTTTGTGGCTTTTCTTATCTTGGTTTTTCAACCTCAAAGTATTCACCACCTTTTGTTGAGTCCACAGGTCCCACCCACATCTCGTGCCTACCCGACCACCAATTAAGCACCATACCCTCATTTTTGTTAAAACCTTATTTTCTTTTTTAGATCTTATCACATTTCTAATGTACATGTCATGAATCATGAATGCTTTTTGACAATCTATATCATTGTCAAATAAAAAAAAAATTCTAATCAATGCTCCTTAAAGCATAGGTAACATTACATAGTTCTTATGATGCAGTAAATGATAGTTTCTACTTACCTCGAGTCCAATTTCTGTTAAGTGAAAAGATCAGTCCTCTTAGAAGATAAGATGTGCTAAGGTCCTAACATTATAAAATTATATAACATTCAATTTCTCATAAAATCATATACCATTCAATTTCTCATAAGTTCATATTACAACGATTTTGCATCAAATCAAACACAAAATGGCCTGCCACAATATACACTTATGGCCAAGGTATATGCTATATTACTAGAAATATGATTAAACATAAAGATTATGTGTTCTATCATGTCAATAAACTAGCATATCCACACATTCTTACTACAAATTACTTAATATCAAACACATAATAATTTTACCTCTTTCTAGCCAAAATGAGATTTTTAATGAATCACTAACATTTCTAAATATTAAATATTATTAAGGAAAGTATGTAATCTTATAAAAACAACCTAAAACATGAGAATCAAACATGGCATGAACTTGATTTTCTACGTAACCTAGTTTTACATTTTCTTTCTATAAAATTAAAAGTAGCATTCTAACTAATTTCAAGCCATTTACAAGCATTAAAAATCATTAGTAAACACTCAAAATCAATTGAAATAAATGAAATAATCAGATTCTATAAAATTCTCAATTTTGCCAAAAAAACTAACTCAATTAGCTTAGTTTTGCTTCATTGAATCTATTTCCAACATTACAAACATATAACTAACTTTAAAATTACATCAAAACACAATTAATTTATCATAAAAACCTATAGAAATTAATACCTTATTGGGGTTTGAATTTTGGGTTCTTGGAAAGCTCAAAATGCACTATTTTTCAAGCTTAAAAGGGTAAAAACTGGGATTGTTTCATGTAATCTGAATTTCTATAGCTTGGTTTCAACTTTATGACCTTAAGATTATTGAAAATGGAGAGAAAAAAGGGGGGGAAAGTCCTGGATGAAATTGGGGTTGCTAGAAAAAAGAAGCAAAAATGAAGCTTCTAGTTAGTGAAGGGAAGTTGTTGCTTAGGTGCTTAAGTAAGAAGAAAATTCAGCTTATTCTCAACCAACTAAATCAAGTACAAACAAGTGTAGCTCAATTTTCTCTAACCTAGTCAACAAACCAATCAAATTACACCATTTTGCATGCTTTCAATTCTAATCAGATCTAGCTATTTCAAATGTATAAATAGGCAAAATAATCTTCCTAAACCGATAAAAACACTTTATTTTAGGATGCATTTAACATAGAAAAACACTTACCAATCAATTTGTAACCATTTAGCACACCGATCTTTCTAAACCAAGAAACTGAGCTTTTCATTGTAATTAGAACTTTAAAAACATGGTAGATAATATATTTATAATTCAATATCATATTAAGTGAATATATGCATATTTATGCATGATTCAATATTAAAAATATTAAGTACTCACGCTCATAAAAATATGCTTTCTATATGCTCATAATTAAATAACGCGTGTTAGCTAAATGCATAGATATGCAAGATGCTTATTCCTGGCTAATTGTAAGTTAATTGGGCATTACAATAAGCAAGGATACCACCTCCTAATGGTATGAGGTAGGGATGGCAATGGAGCGGATTTAAAATGGGTAGTCTTTTCACCAACCCGCTCAATAAAAAAAAATCCCCATGCCCACCCCATCAACCCATATAAATTGACAGGGGATGGGGTTGGTTTCCCCATCATAGGTTCAAGATACTTATGGTGCTCTGTTTATCGGATTAATTATTATCATAATAAAATTATTAACAATTAATTAACACACCTATATAAGACTTTAGGCTAAAAATAGAAGAAAGTTATATTTTTAAATTTTATAGGTATTATGTCATATAACATTATACTTAAAATTATATATATTATAACATATTATATGTAATATATATTTAATTGAAGAGTATGATATGATTAAACTAGTTGTGTAAATGGGGAATAAGATTGTGGACCTTTAAAGCCGTTCCCCCACCCCCTTAACCTGTGATGGGTTAAACCTTTAACCAGTTTACAACTAAAACCCATTTAAAGCTAGATTTTCCCGCCTTATTTAGATGGGTCCCCATAGGTAAATAGGTTCATAGGTAAAATTATCATCCCTAGTATGATGCCTTTTGAGGTGAAGCCCAAGAGTAAAGCCGTGTGAGCTTAGACCTAAAGTAGGTAATATCACACCAAGCAGAGGTACAGGTCGTTACAAACTGAGTGAAGAAAAGCTTAACACCGAATAAAAGGCTAAGCCCAAGTATGAAAAAGCATAAGACCGATTAAACGGCTAAGCCCGAGTGTGGAAAAGTCTAAAACCAATTCAAAGGCTAAGCCTGAGTGAGGAAGAACTTATAAGCTGATTCAAGGGCTAAAACCCAGTAGGGAGAAGTCTAAAGATCGATTAAAAGGCAAAACATAATTATAGGAAAAGCTAGAGACATATTAAAGTCATTTAAATGGCTAGGCCTGATTGGAAAAGAGCCAAAAGACTATTGAAAATAATGGGAGAATGAGAGAATTTGAACATCATTTATTGAAAATAAAAATAAATAGACCAAAATGTAACAATGTTTAGTAAACAACCTACTTAGATTAAAACAATGTTTATTTTAGTATAAAATGACATAGAGAAAAACATGAATTAACAATTAGATAAGAAAAAAAATGAAAAGAAAGAAAAGAAGAAAAAGAAGAAAAAGAAGAAAAAGAAAGAAGTAAAATTAAAAATTCAAGTGTTTAAATAGAGCATGTGATTCCAAAAATGCCATGTACTTAAGCATTTTTAAAAGTATGCTATTTACTTATATTAAGAATTGAAACCATGTTATTTAGTATAATTTTCCTAAAATCATCTAAATGGTTAAGCCCAAAAAACAAAAGAGGCCAATTAAAAGCATTTCAAAAGACCAAGCACAAGTGCAAAAAGCTAGAGATCGACAAAAACGCTAAGTTTGATTAAAAGGATAAAGCTATAGACTGGTTAGCTAAAGTCAAGGAATATTTGTAGCCAAAAGTTGTTGGAAAAGTATTAGAAGTCCGGGCGCAAAGTACAAATTGCTTAGTATATATTAAAGGGTGCATCTAGTTAGAGATGGCAATAATCGTGTTCGTGTCGACATATTTATAGCACGACACGTTTAACCCGAATATGAACACGACACGATTAATAAATATGCCAAAATGCAAACACGAACATGACACGCCTATGACATGTGTAACACAACACGACACGATTAACTCGATTGTTAAACGTGACAGGTTAATATTATAACAACACGCATATGGCCTAATTAACTAAAAATTAAAAAAAATTAAAAAAATTTACAAAAAATTAAAAAAAATTAAAAAAAAAAGCCAATAAACAAAATTAACAAAAACACAATATCTAATAAATACTAACCTACTATAAATATTTCAAATATTTTTAGTTTTTTAAGTTTAAATGTGTTATAAATAAGTGGGTCGTGTCGTGTCGTGTCAACACGTCTATGGCCCGTTTAATTAAACATGTTAAGGCATGTTTAGCATGTTAGCACGAATCCAATCTATTTATTTTTGTATTATTCTTGCCAACCCATTTATGGCACAATTAATAAACGTGCAGTCTAAACCCGTTTATCTTATATCATTCTCGTATCGTGTCATCATGCCGTGTCTAAAATTACCAACCCTACATCTAGTGACACCCATAGTTTCCCTTTTCACATTTTTTTAATCCATCCATCATTTTACTTATTACACCTTTCTTAAAATACCAAAAAAAATCTTTACACTTAAATACTATTATTATTTTTTCCTTTGTCTATATACTTTCCAAACAAACTTATATTTTTTTTGCAAACCTTTTTCTTTTTCAATTCATTTGTCAACCGATAGTTTTTCTTTAATTTTATTTTTTTCTTTTTTACCAAACCAAACTTTGAATTCCATGACAACAAACTATAACGGGTAGCAAATTGTAAGGGTTTATATATAATTGAACAAATTGTATATCCTTTACTTAAAAACAAGGAGAATTGAAACGTAGTTTTTTTATATTGTTTTTTATGTCAAACTAAATTGTGATTCCTATATTGAAACATATAGGCCCCATTTGTTTTGTTCTCAAATTTTTAAAAATGTTTTCGTATGTTTTTCAAGGTAAAAAATTTAAAAACACTCTCAGTACAATTCTAAAAAAATTTTCATTTATTTTGAAAATAATACTAAACGGCCTTATAATTTGTAATTATTTACAAATCAGACAATTTGCAATGACAATTTGTAATGATTTATATAATTATAATTGTTATGTATGAAATCATAAAAATTGAATAAAAAATAAAGTTTGAAGAAGAAATAAACCACAAACTCTTTCATACTTTTTTTATGTTAGAATTTATTTTTATCCTTTTACTAAAAGTGAGGTATAATAATTTTTTAGAAGGAAACGATTTTTTTTTAAGATAGGATGTGTAACGAGTATTTTTTAAAATACTTTTGTCCTTAAAAGTTATTTGATTAATGAATAATACAATAATAAGAAATCTTATTAAATATACGTGTGTAAAAAGTAAAATGAAGAGTACCAATAGACCCATATAATATTAAATGATCCAGAATTCATAATAAATGATTCTACAACACCCAGCCAACGGAAAAAAAATGTAGATGTAAAAGAAAGTAAAAGCGTTAGAGGAGCAACCTGCTAAAGGCAAAATATTTGAGCATGCCATGGACAAAGAAGGAGAGTGCAAAGAATTCTCAAAAACAAATAAGCAGAAAACAAAGTAAAAGTTCATCTTTCTATAGGCAACTTCTAACCAAGGAAAGATCGTTATATGCTTTTACATAGCAGAGAAGAACAAAATTAAAGGCTCATGTTACAATTTGCATATTCAACTAAAAGCTAAACGTAGACTTTACAGCGAGAGAGTTCAAAAGTTCATTTAAGAAGAAGCTTAGGCAGAAATAAAGCCATATGTTGATCCATCTCCAACCCTCAGAGCTGTCGCCATCTTAGATCAAGAGCCTTCCAATCTAGTCTTTGGTTCCTAAACCTCTGCCTTCAATTGTGAAATCAACAGAGACTGAGTAGTTGGAATTTTAACATTTTTATATTGCTCCAACTCATCAGTCAATTCCTTAAATCTCTTACTAATATTAGAAGAGTGGAACTGAAATTTTCTATTTGAGAGTTTAGCCTTTATCCTTTAGCGTGATTTTTCCAGTTCAGCTTCCGAGCAAGACTTCTCAGCTTGATAAAGACTTGCTTTCTTAACCGCGGGCATCTTCAAAAATGAGGATGCAGTTTCTACAGCTTGAGCTTGAATCTCTTTCTTCATTAGATTATTTTCAAGTTAAGAAACCTTTAAGGCAACCGATTCATTGGACGATCTAGCATTCTCCAGGAGCAATTTGAGATCCTTTTTCTCATCCACCAAACTTTCTTTTTCCTTCTGAAATGCAGCTTTCTCTGCTTCAAAAGAAGCTAGTTTTTCCATTGTTAAAGAAAGCTCGATGAGAACCCGATCATACTAAGAGCAAAACAAAAAGAAAACATTCAAGAACAAAACAAATCTTTAGATCCAATGGAAAATTCGAAATCAAGAAAAAAAAATCTTAATGTCAGTATAAATTCCAACAAGATAAAATCGCAGGCCAAACGGGATGTTTGCTAGAACATGTGCATAATTTGAAGCCTCATGATGGGTAGAAATAAAAGAGACTGGAACAGAAGAGGCTTCAAGGTCAAAAAAAGGCCCCTCAGAGGAAGAAATAAGGGCAGGAACTAGATAGCAAGAGTACAAATGGAAGAAAGTGTTAGCGCTCGGTGCATTATAAGCACTATGTAGATAATTTATTTCAGTGCTTTAAGCACTTACTACACTAACATTAAGTCGCCCATAAAAAACATATAGTTCTATGGCCTGTTTTGGTTTTGGTCAGATACTATGTGATGAACACAGTAAATAAAAGCTAAAGGTTTAGGTCTCTGGTCCTCCTATTCTCATTTTTTATTTTGCACCATCATTTTGGAGTTTAAGGAAGGGCTAGAAGCTACTAAACCCATAGAAAACAAAGCAGTGTTTTTGGACCGTATCATCTACGTCAATGACCAGAGGTATCCCTTCGTTCACGTTTCCACTTTTATAATCTTTTGTGCTTTTGGTTTTTGCATATTTAGATTATATATTAAGTCTAACAGCTGGGATCAGAGCCATTTTATATCCTTGTCTTACGTTTTGATAATCTGCAAAAATACTCAGCTTTTGAAAAAATGCATAAGAATATTTTTTTAATTTTGGATATATAGGTTTTGGACGTTTTTGTGGAAACTAATATTAGAAATCATTATGAAATTCGATCTCCAAGTTTTCTACAATTTGAAGCATCAAAATTGGTGGCTGGAGTATAAAGAAACCGTTGAGTTTCTGTCGGATTGCAACAGAAATTGGAGGTTGAAGACAACCTTTCCAGGCAAACGGCATTCTAAAGGTTGAATATTATATATTTTTATGTGACATAATTTTATATCTTTATGTGCATATATTATTCATTATATATAATTTTTGATTTTAATTATGCATATGATATTAAGTTGAATAATTTAGTATATTAATATTTTGTATAATTATGTGCTAGATTATGTTATTTGTATGTATAATTTTAATTTATACATAAAAAATATTAGTACATAAATTATTGATTTTTGTTCGTATTTATTTATCATGCTTTATGTTAGATGCAATTTATTTATGGACAAAATTTTAAAATAAATGTCTAGTGATCTACATAATTTTAATTAATTAAAGTTTGGCCACAACAACCTTAATTATGCAAAATTATATAGTAAGTGATTTAGGACCACATTTAGAAAATGAAATTTGTTGTAATTAATCATAATTGATATAATGAATTTTATCCTACATGAATTTTTATTATATTTGTATTGTTAATTAGGATAAAATATCAAATTATATTTCTTAATTTAGCCACATAAATTAAGAAAAGGAACATAGTTTGCTAGTTTTATCATCAAGTTAGGTGAATCTAATTGAATTAGAACTTTAGCTCACATACAAGTTTTATGTCACTAGATTCATAATTTTAGAACATGATTTACATTGTTAAAAATGATAGATATCTATTAGTCTCAAAATTACATAATATAAGCATGCATTTTAATTTCATGCAATCTTGTAACTTGCGAATTACTTTGATATTAAATGTAAAATTTTTAAACTTAAAGGAGACAATTATAAAATATGGAAGGAGAAAATTCTTCATCATCTTGGGTGAACGAACATGACTATGTTATTAGGAAAGACGAACCTATTATTACTAACACTAGCAATGTAGACAAAAAAGCTCTTTATGAACATTGGGAGCAATCTAATCGTCTCAATATGATGTTCATAAAGACCAATATTTCTACTAGTATTAGAGGTTCCGTCGATCAGCATAAGAATGTTAAGGCATTGTTGAAAGCTATTGATGAGCAGCTTGCATCATAAGATAAAGCACTTGTCGGCACCCTAATAATGAAATTTTCATCCTTAAGGCTCATCGCTGTCAAAGGTATACATGAACACATCATAGAGATGAGGGACACTGTGACTCAATTAAAGACACTTGAAGTTGATATGTCTGAATCTTTTCTTATACGCTATACATTAAACCCTCTTCCATAGCAATATGGACCCTTCAAAATATCTTATAATATACATAAGGATAAATGGTCGATTAATGAACTTATGACCATGTGTATTCAAAAGGAAGGGAGGCTGACAATGGAAATAGGGGAAAGTGCATTGTTGGCAGCACAAGAAAAGAATAAAAAAAAGCCAAACAAAAAAAGAAGAGTAAAATACCTATTCATGGTGGAATCAAAAAAGAATCCAAGCGTTTCTTCTGTAAAAAAGAGAGACACATGAAGAAGCATTGCACTAAATTCCATAATTGGCTTGAAAAAAAAGATAATCTAATTTCGTTTGTTTATTATTAATCTAATATGGTTAATGTTAATCATAATACATGGTAAATTGATTATGGCTCTAGAATTTATATTTTGAATAACTTGCGAGGTATGCGAAACCTAAGGATGCTAGTGGGAAGTGAACAAGGCATTTATTTAGGAAACAAGAAGTGTTCACATGTAGAGGCAGTTAGGACATGCACGTTACTTTTAAGTAGTGGTTTTATTTTGAATTTGAAAAAGGCTTTTTAGATTCCTAGTTTCTCTAGGAATCTAATTTCAGTCTCAAAGCTTGTACCTTTGGGATATTCCTTTAGTTTTTCAAAGACATCTTTCAGTTTATTATATAAATATGATCTTATTGGGAATGGTGCATTGTCTTATGATCTTTTCTCAATTAATTTGCAAAATGATACTGCTTATAATGCTATGCATGTTCACATTGGTATAAAACGTTGTATTATGAATAAAAATTCCTCTATATTATGACACCAAAGATTGGGACATATCTCCATAAAAAGAATCAAAAGTTTAGTAAATGATGGAGTACTTAGTGCTTTAGATTTTACTGATTTTAACACTTGTGTGGAATGCATTAAGGGAAAGCAGACCAATAAGTCCAAGAAAGATGCAAAGAGGAGCACAAACATATTAGAAATCATATATTCAGACATTCATTATCCAGACATAGACTCGTATGGTCCAAAATACTTCATCTTATTCATAGATGATTACTCATGACACATTTATCTCTACTTGCCTCATAACAAGAACAAAGCATTAGATGTTTTTAAGATTTTTAAAGTTGAAGGAGAGAAACAATGCAGAAAGCAAAGTAAGATCATAAAAACGGACAAAGGTTGTAACAACTGCTGTTTTCTTTAACTGACGATATATAACATTTAACGATTTTATGCGTCAACATGAATAAAATTATTACTTAGACGCACATCTTGCGTGATCATTTTAGTATGATATTTATGATGGTAAAATTTATTATAAACTAACTATTGTTGCAGTGGATGGGCTAGAGAAATTCCAGCAACATAAAGTACCTAATGAATTATTATTATGATTTCTCGTTTGAAAAATGTTTTATTTTGGTGATTTACTTAGATTCTTATTTGTTTGCATGTGATATTCTAATCTTTTGAATTTTTGGGAGATTTAATTCTAATTTTTAGAAGTTATTTAACTTTAGAAATCATTTTGTTCAAGTTTGGAAAAGTTTCAACATTTTTGAATTTTTGGAAAAAAAAATTTGGGGCTCGTTGTCATTTTGGGAGTTGGCAAGATTGCAAAAAAATGACATGTCATTTTGGGAGGTAGAATTGCAAAAAAAAAAAGAAAAAAAAAAGAAAAAAGAAAAAAAAAGAGACCAAACACCATGTCATTTGGTCCATCATCAACCTCACAACCAGCTCATTTGTAGGCCATGCATATGTCTTCCAAATCATTTTTTATCAGTTTTTTTCAACTTTCCACGTCCACAATGTTTAAATGTCTCCACTAAACATATCTAGTTCATTATTTAAGTGTTTAGTGTGTATTTTTTTGGACAACAACGTAGGTACAGTTAACCCACTTCCAACCCATCCCCACTTGACAACTCCCACTCACTCACACTCCTCTCCATCACTGTCATTGTTATCCTTATTCTCTTTACAGTAAGGATCATGTACAAGGCCATAATTCTTGGTCCACAAGCATGAAAACAACTTTTCTTCCCCTCCCACATTCTTCACCCGACAAACACTTTAAAACCCCATCACTCCATGTTTTCTTCATCATTCCACCTCATCTTTTTGGTTACATCCCACCTAAACATGTGAGACCATTTAGGTTGCCCAAGACTTCAAAGGTTCTAAACACTCTCATTCTTCTCTTCCTCCCATTTCTCTATACCAAAACACACACACACAAAAACACGTCTAGCACATGCCCGAACACACTCCAACATACATTATTCAAACAAAGTTTTTGTAGCCATCAAAACTTATTCATCAACCCTTCAAGCTCCTTCTCCAACCTCTACATATTATCCCTGAAGCATTCCTTGAAAATCAGAAGCTAAACGGACAAATTACGACGTGTCGCGAAATCATTGTTGGGCCCGAATGAAGCATTTGACCACGTTTAAGGTCGGTTTTTATCTATTTTTATACCAAATTTTTACTATGATATTGTGGTTTTGTGGGAATGATTTTATGTGGTTTACTGTTTTATTTTGTTTAAGAAACAAAATTTTTATGAATATTATTTTTAATCCTGTTTTTAGGCAAAAACCTACATTTCATGATTTTTCTAGAAAGAATAGACCTAATTTTTTGAGAAAATTCCTTTCAGTCATTGTTTATATATATGTTAGGCATCTCCCACAAAAAATTTGGACTTATATATGCTATTTTTGATTTTTTTGAGTATTTATACTAAATGTTGTTCTTACGGCTTTTAAACTGCATTTAAATGTGATGATTTGTTTAATGATGTTATAGGATGTATTTAATGCAAGAAAAATTTATGAACACTCAATTATGTGTCTAATTTCTACCTGCAAATTTTTAGCTTCATTCATGTGTTAGAATTAGAGAAATAAATCGTAGAATAAATACTACTAACCCTTTTGGTATTTTTACTACAACGTTTTTGTAAAAGTTAGTGTAGTTGAAAAATACTTTAAGTAATCCAAACATCTTGAAAATAAATCTAATATTAGATATGTATGTTAGGAATGTTATACTAGAATTTCAGACCAATTGGGATTTTGTGTGATTTTATAAAAATCATTGATCGTTGACTGCTTGTTTATAGTTTATTAATGGCAGATTGCTTTAATGACTTCTAAAATTCAAGAAAGATGGTTATACTAGCTCAAACTTAATGAAATTAATTTTGGTAGTAGATTTAGATGTCTAGTATGGCCTTAAAAATTTCAAAGCCATTAGAATTTTAGTGATTTTTCTAAGATTGCTTTATTGTCACTGCCCGAACCAAAATTCTAACAATAGAGGCATGATTTGTAGTAAATGAAATAATGACTTAAATTCATCCAATTGTGATAAAATTAGATCTAATAATGTTTAAAGATGTTTATAATGACTTAACTTCATCCAATTGTGATAAAATTAAATCTAATGATTTTTATAGATGTTTATAATGTGTGGTAAAAATTCCAAGTCATTTCAAATTTTGTGTGATTTTTAAAAATTCATGGAATATTGGTTGTCTAGGTTGCTCATCAAGAAACCAAGTTGTGTCTTGAAAAATATGAAAATAGTACTTAGACTAATCCAAACGTCATTAAATTTATTTTGGTGATATGTATATATGTTAAGAATGTTATTCTAAAATTTCAAAGCTATAGAAATTTATTTTGGTGATATGTCTTGAAAAATATGAAAATAGTACTTAGACTAATCCAAACGTCATTAAATTTATTTTGGTGATATGTATATATGTTAAGAATGTTATTCTAAAATTTCAAAGCTATAGAAATTTTGCATGGTTTTATAAAAATTGTACAATGTTGGCTGCCAGGTTAAGATATTGAACATGTCTAAAATGTGATAATAAAGTAAGTTAGTTTAAAAGGTCAAGTATAGAATTGCTTATTGTAATGATATGAAATATGATGTTTTGAGTATGTTCTTATACCAAGAATGTTTCTTTTATCACCATGTTATAATATTAAAGATGTTTAAGGCACTTGAGTCATTGGAAGTAGGAAAGAAACCATCCGCAAGAGGTTAAGTAAAATTTCTAGAAGTCAAGTAAGTATATTCTCACTTACAACATGATTAAGAATTATGAAAAGATTTAAAAAAAATTACGTTTTATTATGTTATTAATTTTTATGCATTTCTCATTCAAAGGACTCCTTATACCATAGTTTTGTAGAACACCTTTTTACGGATGTTTTCAACGTTATTTCTTGGTGCATATGACGTTTTCACAAAAATATATGTATATATATGTATCACATAATTAAAGCATTGCACACCTAATGATGATGTTTGTCCTGCAAGGTGGACTATCACACAAGGTTGACTTGTCATATTTGGTTTAGGATTAGTTACCCTCTTCTCTCGTGACGGCGCACCAAAATGATGTTAATGATGTAACGCCAAGGCCCTAAAGAATAAAATAAATATTTTTAATATGAAAAAAGAAAAAAGGAAAGATATATTCTTACAAAGTGTACTTTATGCACTATGATGACTATGTCAAAGAGGAAATGATTCACGCTATGATTAAAGTTTTTATAATGTTTTATAAGATTACATAATGTACTTACTAAGCTTAATGCTTATTTAAGTTAATCATGTTGCAGATAAGGGTAAGACTATATCTATGGATGGAGGATAGATAGACAGATATGTGTACAAGGATGGTGGTGTTGGATCACGGTGTTATGACATGAAATGAAACATTAATAATGCTATTTTTTAAATTTAATTATGCATATTATGAGATATTTTTATGGACTTTGGTTTGTAATAATTTATGGGTTGTAATTTGCTTTCATATTTCATATTTGTTATGTTAAACTAACTATTTACACAGGTAGTTAGTTAGCCAAATACCTCGGTATTCCTTGGGCTAACCGAGGCGGAAAATCTGTTAAGGTAAGTTAGTATTGATTCTCACTTAAAAGTGAGATCCTCTCAAATGCTAATAAAATTTATTTCAAAATAATCTAATTGTTTAAAAGTAAAATAAAATTTTAATTCACATGTTCACATGGTAAAATTTAAATTAAAAAAATTTACACTGAAAATCCTAGGTTAATAATTAGATAATACTTAACAAGTTTAGGTTTTTCCTATCGATAATTAAAGGATAACGATAAAAGTTAACGGCTCCGATGACGTTTGGAAGGGACATTACAAATATGGTATTTAAGCGATTTCTGTCTCCAACACACATCACCACATATCTGTCCTAAATCCTCCAAGTAAGTAAAATTTATGTAGATGTCAATGGACATATTATATAATGGTAATTGGACACATAAGTACTAGTAAGATGTGTTTTCCATTCTAAGTTACGATCATTCCTTAACTCCCTAATCTATGATGTACTAGCAAGAAGCAAATATGAACAGCCAAGGCAGGAGAGGTAGACCCTGCAGGCAAGCTACAGCTGAAACTGACGTTTTGACCAACGCTAACATGATGGCAATAATTATAGATCTTTAGAAACTGCTTGAGAATCATCAAAAAGAGATAGAAGAGCTTAGAAGCAATGGTCAAAGAGGGGAAGGACAAAATGAAAATGCATCAACTGCCCCTCAACAATAAGAAAAACAAGCCTCGGCCCCGGCAACTCAAGCAGCTGAAAAGCTAGTGTTTAGGAGCCTCTATTGGTTAGATTTTGAAGTACTAACGATCCATTGGTTGCTTAAGGTTGGTTAAAGACAACAGAGGCTACTCTCAAACTGATGGAATTCACTGATAATGAGAAAGTCCTATGTGCTTCATATTATTTTATTATGGAAGCTCGTATTTGGTGGGAAAGAATAGAGCAAAGCTGGAATGTCAGTGAGATGATCTAGGATGATTTTGTTAAAGTTTCTAATGAGGAATTCTTTTACATGAACATTACTCGCAAGCACTACAATGAGCTTGAAATTTGATGACAAGGTGATATGCCTATAATTAAAGTGGTGGGAAAATTCAATCAACTTGCCTGCTTATGCCCTGAGATGGTTCGAGATAATAAAGAGAAGGTAAGAAGATTTATTAAAATCCTATAACCTGAAATCACCATGGTTATCGATGGAGCCCAATGACCCTGTACTCAGAAGGATTTAGTTAGTGCGGTACTTTGGATAGAGCAATATTTACCAAAAGATAGAAAGAACCAATCGTCACACAGACAGTTTGGTAACCACTTGAATAATCTCCATAGACCACAAGGAAACAACAACCACCACAACAACAAAAACTAGAACAACAATAAAAGAAAGGGCAATTTCAAAATCAGAGGGGTCAAAACAATAAAAAGAAAGGCCATGGTCAACACCAACAGTAGCACCATAATAATAGGTAAATCTAACCATGTGCTAAATGTGGGAAGATACATCTAGGAGAGTGTCGTCTAGGCATCAACAAGTGCTGCACCTGTGGTCATGAGGGCCACATCTCCACGAACTATCCTAACAACACCCATCCTCAAAACCAGTAAAAAGTACCTCTTGCCCAAATCCATAGTATGTAGGCAGCCCTCAAAGGACCTCCTATCCACCAAGGAAGATTGGAAGCCCCACCTACCAACGCTCACATCTACACCATGACCAAGGAAGAACCTACAGCAAAAACCTCAAACGTTATCACAAGTTAGATCTTTATACAAACTAAAAATGCTTATGTACTTTTTGATATGGGTGCTACCCATTCTTTTGTATCTATATCTTTTGCTAAAAACCTAGAAGAAATGGGGAATATATGGGACATGGGCTTATTGTTTCGCTACCCTCGGGGGAAGTGATGTGAGCCACTTAGTTCTTACGTGCCGTTCCATTAAGAATTTTTGATAGAGAACTTTATAGCAACCTTATTGTACTCGACATGTGTGACTATGATGTGATCCTTGGGATGGACTCAATCAAGTGTCGACAACGGAGGGTGATCTTTAATCCAGAAGGTAAAGAGCGGTTCATGGTCGTGGGTGAACCAAGGAAGAAGCCAAGAATATTTTTGGTAGCTATAGAGGCAAAGAAGTTACTGGCTAGTAGATGCATGGGTTATCTAGCAAACATTGTGGATAATAGCTAGAAAGAAAAAGTATATGCTAAAGATCTTCTAGTGGTTAAGGAAATTCTAGAAGTATTTCCTGAAGGATCTATTAGGCTTACCTCCCAAAAGGAAGATTGAATTTGAAATCGAGCTTGTACTAGGCACAAATCTGACTTCCAAGGCACCATACAAATGGCCCCATGGAATTGAAGGAACTACATACTCAACTAAAAGAGCTTCTCAAAAAAGGTTTCATTCGGCCTAGTCATTCTCTATAGGGAGCTCCATTTCTATTCATGAAGAAAAAAGGTTGCTCCATGTGACTCTACATCGATTATCGAGAACTGAACAAAGTTACAATAGAGAACAAGAATCCACAGCCAAGAATTGATGATTTATTCGATCAGTTAAAAGGTGTTTAAGTGTTTTTAAAGATCGATTTGCGATCAGGGTACCATCAATTGAGGGTAAAAAAAGAAGATATTTCAAAGACAGCTTTTAAATAAAGATACAGGTATTATGAATTGTTGTTATACTTGGGTGTTTAAGGACTACCTCGATAAATTTGTTATAGTGTTTATCGACGACATCCTTATGTATTCAAAGAGCTAAGAAAAGCATGAGGAACACTTAAGAATTGTGTTTGAAAACTTGAGAAGGCATTAGTTGTATGCCAAATTCTTTAAGTGTGAATTTTGGCTTGACCATGTATCTTTTTTGGGTCATGTTGTCTCCAAGGAAGGAATTACGGTGGATCCAACTAAAATTAAGGCAGTTCTCAACTAGAAACAGCTCAAGAATGCAAACGAGATAAGAAGCTTCTTAGGTTTGGCTTGGTATTACTAAAAGTTTATGGAACGTTTCTCTAAGATAGATTCATCGCTTCCTAACTTGACTCACAAAGGGAAGAAGTTTGAGTGGAAAGACAATTACAAAAAGAGTTTCCAAGAACTAAAGAAAAGGCTAACCTCAGCTCCAATTTTAGTGATTCCAGAAGGCAAAGAAGGATTTGTCATATACAATGACACTTCAAAAATAGGTCTCAGCATAGTGCTAATGCAGAACGGTAGAGTGATTGCATATGCTTCGAGGCAACTAAAAAACTATGAGAAGAACTATCCTACTCACGATCTTGTATTGGTGACGGTAGTTTTTGCATTGAAAATTTGGAGACACTACTTGTATGGAATTCAATGTAAAATCTACACTGACTATCAGAGTTTGAAGTATTTCTTTACTAAGAAGGAATTGAATATGAGGCATTGAAGGTGGTTAGAATTGGTCAACGACTATGATTGTGAAATCTTTTATCACCTAGGGAAGGCAAATCGAGGGGTGGATGCTCTAAGTAGGAAGTCTTCTACAACCTTGATGTCGATACAAGAAATGTCTCAACCCTTAAGGAAAGAAATTCTAGACTTTAGTCTTAAATTAATTGTAAGACAACCATCTGTATTAACTCTTGCACCAATTTTATATGATGAGATTCGAGGCAAATAAGGAAGAGATGTAAGCCTAAGAAGGATCAAACAGGAAATTGAGGAAGGCAAATGTGAAAGGTTTCGAGTGATAGAAGACAGAACATTATATTTCAAAAACCATTTGTATGTTCCCGAGGTTGATGATTTGAAGGAAAGGATCCTATCTAAAATCCACAATACTCCTTACTCGATCCACCCAGGTGTGATGAAGATGTATAAGGACTTGAAAGATGGTTTTTGGTGGTTGGACATGAAACATGATGTGGCTAAGTATGTAAAGCAATGCTTGACTTGTTAGCAAGTTAGGGCTAAGCACCAAAGGCCGGGAGGTCTCTTACAACCCATCCAGATACCTAAATGGAAATAGGAGGAGATTTTGAAGGATTTCATTGTAGGTCTATCGAGAACAACAAATGGTTACAATTCCATTAGGTTAGTAGTCGATCAGTTGATTAAGACAACACACTTTATTTCTATTAGAATCACCTACTTGATGGAACAGCTTGCAAAACTCTACGTTAAGGAAATTGTAAGGCTTCATGGTGTTCCAAAATCCATTATCTCTGACCATGATAGCAGTTTTACTTCCTATTTTTAGAAAAGTGTACAAAATGCAACAGGTATAAAGTTGCGTTTTAGCATAACTTTTCACACCCACAAACTGACGCCCAAATAGAGAGAACAAATTTGATCTTAGAGGATATGCTTTGTGCTTGCACTCTTGATTACAAGACAAGTTGGTGTAAGATGCTACCGTTGGCAAAGCTTGCATACAACAACAGCTATCAAGCAATTATTGGGATGGCACCTTATGAGGTGCTTTATGGACAGAAATGCAGGTCACCTATCTGTTGGCATGAAGCTAGGGAAAAGAAGATGATGAAGAGGAGATTAAAGAGAAAACAAATTTTGTCAATGAAACAACTGAAGCAGTGAAATTGATTCGTAAAAGGATTAAGACTGCTTAGAGTTGCCAAAAGAGCTATGCTGACAAAAGGAAAAGGCCTTTGGAGTTTGCAATTGGTGATTTTGTATTTATAAGAGTGGCATCGATGAAAGGAGTCATGAGATTTGGGAAGAAAGGCAAGCTTAGCCCAAGGTTTGTAGGACCTTACAAGTGATGAAGCAGATTGGTAATGTAGCTTATGAATTGAATTTATTGGTAGATATGTCAACTATCCATAATATTTTCCATGTCTCAATGCTTAAGAAGTACATCTCAGATCCGACGCATGTAATCAAGCCTCAAGTAGTCAAGATACAAGAAGATCTTAGCTATGAGGAAAAGCCAGTTGGGATTTTAGACCAAAGTGCCAAGACCCTAAGAAATAAAGAGATCGTAGTGGTTAAGGTTCTTTGGCACAACCATAAAGTAGAAGAGGCTATGTGGGAGCAAGAAGAAGAAATGAGGGTTAAGTACCCTCAATTGTTCTAAGTTTTGAGGACGAAACTTTTATAAGAAATGGAGGTTTGTAACAACTACTGTTTTCTTTAACTGACAATATGTAATGTTTAATGATTTATACGTCCACATGAATAAAATTATGACTTAGAAGCAGATCTTGTATGATAATTCTAGTATGGTATTTATGATGGTGAAATTTATTATGAACTAACAATTGTTGCAGTGGATGGGCTAGAGAAATTGCAATGATATAAAGTGCCTAATGAATGATTATTATGATTTCTTGTTTGAAAAGCGTTCTATTTTGGTGATTTACTTGTATTCTTATTTATTTGCATGTGATATTCTAATTTTTTGGAGATTTAATTTTAATTTTTAGAAGTGATTTGACTTTAGAAATCATTTTGTTTAAGTTTGGAAAAGTTTCAACATTTTCAGATTTTTGGGAAAAAAAATTAGGGGCTCCCAAAACGACATGTCATTTTGGGAGTTGGCCGCCCAAAATGACATGTCGTTTTGGGAGGCAAGATTAAAAAAAAAAGGGGCTTCCAAAACGGTAATCCTGCCTCCCAAAACGACATGTCATTTTGGGAGGCAGAATTGCAAACAAAAAAAAAAAAAAAAACCAAACGACATGTCGTTTGGTCCATCATCAGCCTCACGACTAGCTGATTTGCAGACCATGCATATGTCTTCCAAATAATTTTTTTATCAGTTTTCTGCAACTTTCCAAGTCCACAATGATTTAATGTCCCCACTAAACATATCTAGTTCATTATTTAAGTGTTTGGTGTGTATTTTTTTAGATACCAATGTGGGTACAGTTCACCCACTTCTAACCCATCACCACCTGACAACTCCCACTCACTCACGCTCCTCTCCATCACCCTCATTATTATCCTTATTCTCTTTACAACAAGGATCATGTGCAAGGCTATAATTCTTGGACCACAAGCATGTGAACAACTTTTCTTTCCCTCCCACGTTCTTCACCTGACAAACACTTTAGAATCCCATCATTCCATGTTTTCTTCATCATTCCACCTTATGCTTTTTAGCTGCGTCCCACCTAAAAATGTGAGACCATTCAAGTTGCCCAAGGCTTCAAAGGTTCTAAACACTTTCATTCCTCTCTTCCTCTCATTTCTCTATATCAAAACACACACACACATACACATCTAGCACATGCTCAAACACACTCCAACATATATTCTCCAAACAAAATTTTTCTAGCCATCAAAACTTTTTCATCAACCCTTAAAACTCCTTCTCTGACCTCTACAAATTATTCCTAAAGCATTCCTTTAAAAATGGAAGCTAAATTGATGAGTTACAGTGTGTTTTGCCGAAACCGTCGTCGGGACGGAATTAAGCTTTTGACCACATTTTAAGGTTAGTTTTATATCTATTTTTATACCAAATTTTTACTATGATATTATGGTTTTTGTGGGAATAATTTTATGTGATTTAATGTTTGATTTTGTTTAAGAAACAAAATTTTTATGAATATTATTTTTAATCCCTTTTTAGGCCAAAACTTGCATTTTGGGTTTTTTTCTGGAAAGAATAGACATGGTATTTTGAGAAAATTTCTTTTGGCCATTGTTTATATATATGTTAGGCATCTCTTACAAAAATTTTGGATTCATATAAGCTACTTTTGATTTGTTTGAGAATTTATACTAAATGTTGTTCTTACGGTTCTTAAATTGCCTTTAAATGTGATGATTTGTTTAATGATGTTATGTGATGCGTTTAGTCCTAGGAAAATTTTGTGAATTCTCATTTATATGTCTAATTTGTGTATGCAAATTTTTAGCTTCATGCATATGTTAGAATTAGAGAAATAAATTGTAGAATAAATACTACTCATCGTTTTTGTATTTTTACTACAACGTTTTTGCAAAAGTTGGTATAGTTAAAAAATATTTAGAGTGATCCAAACATCATGAAAATAAATTTGATATTAGATATGGATGTTACAAATGTTATACTAGAATTTTATATCAATTGTGATTTTGCGTGATTTTATAAAAATTGTTGATCAAGGACTACCCGTTTTATAGTTTACTATGGCAAATTGCTTTAATAAACTCTAAAATGTAAGAAAGATGGTTATAGTAGCTCAAACATAATGAAATTAATTTTTTAGTAGATTTATATGTCTAGTATGCCCTATCAAAATTTCAAAGCCATTGGAATTTTGGTGGTCTTTCTAAAATTCCTTTATTGTCATTACCTGAACCAAAATTCCAGCAGAAGACGCATAATTTATAGTACATGAAATAATAACTTATATTAGTCCAATTGTGATAGAATTAAATCTGGTGATTCTTATAGATGTTTATAATGTGTGGTAAAAATTTCAAGTCATTTCAAATTTTATGTGATTTTTAAAAATTCATGGAATATTGGCTGTCCAGGTTGCTCATCCAGAACCAAGTTATGTCTTGAAAAATATGAAAATAGTACTTAGACTAATACAAATGTCATTAAATTTGTTTTGGTGATATGTATATATGTTAAGAATGTTACACTAAAATTTCAAAGTTATTGAAATTTTGTATGGTTTTATAAAAATTGTGGAGTGTTGGCTGCTGGGTTGAGATATTGAACCTGTCTAAAATGTGATGATAGAGTAAGTTAGTTTAAATGGTGAAGTATATAATTGCTTATTGTAATGATATGAAATGTGATGTTTTGAGTATGTTTTTATACCAAGAATGTTTATTTTATCACCATGTTATAATGTTAAAAACGTTTAAGGCACTTGAGTCGTTGGAAGGAGGAAGGAAACCATCCACTTGCAAGAGGTTAAGTAAAATTTCTACAAGTCAAGTAATTACATTCTCACCTGAAATATGATTAAGGATTATGAAAAGTTTTGAGAAAAGTTAGTTTTATATATTATTAATGTTTATGCATTCCTCATTCAAAAGACTCTTTGGACCATGGTTTTGAAGAACATCTTTTTACAGATGTTTTCAACGTTATTTCATGATGCATATGATGTTTTCACAAAAATATATGTATATATATGTATCAAATAATTAAGGCGTTACACTCCCAATGATCATGTTTGTCCTGAAAGGTGCACTGTCCTACAAGGTCGATTTGTCACATTTGGTTTGGGATTAACTACCCCTCTCTTCTCATGACAGTGCACTATAATAATGTTAATGGTGCAACGTTAGGGCCATAAAGAATAAAATGAATGTTTTTAATATGAAAAAAGGAAAAAGGAAAGATATGTTCTTTGCAAGTGTACTTTATGCACTATGATGTCTATGTTAAAGAGGAAATGATTCACACTATGATTAAAGTTTTGATAATGTTTTGTGAGATTACATAATGTACTTACTAAGCTTAATGCTTATTTAAGTTATCATGTTGCAGATAAAGGTAAGGCTATAGCTATGGATGGAAGATAGACGGACAGATGTGTGTGCAATGATGGTGGTGTTGGATTATGGAGTTATGACATGAAATAAAACATTAATAATGCTATTTTTTTAAATTTAATTCCACACATTATGAGAATTGACTTTGGTTTGTAATAATTTATGGGTTGTAATTTGCTTTCATCTTTCATATTTATTATGTTAAACTAACTTTTTCACAGGTAGTTGGTTAATTGAATATCTTGATATTCCGTCAGCCTAACCAAGGAGGAAAATCGGTTAAGGTAAGTTAGTATTGATTCTTATTTTAAAGTGAGATCCTCTTAAATGCTAATAAAATTTATTTCAAAATAATCCAATTGTTTAAAAGTAAATTAAAATCTTAATTCACATTTTCATATGGTATAAATTAAATTAAAAAATTGACACACAAAATCTTAGGTTAATAATTAGATAATACTTAACAAGTTCAGGTTTTTCTTATCGTTAATTAAAGATAACGATAAAAGTTAACAGTTCATGTGACGTTCATAAGGGAGCGTTATAAAGGTGGAGAATATTATAGTGGATACATTGAGAATGGACAAGCACCCGGTCCATTTGCGAAGTTTCTTAAAGAACATGAGATAGTTGCTCAATACACTATGCTTGGTTCTCCAGACCAAAATGGTGCGATGAAAAAAAGAAACCAAACTTTAATGGACATAATGAGGAGAATGCGTAGTCACTCCAAACTACATGAATGTTAGGAAAATATCAGAGTAATCCAAGTATGGGCCATTGGAGTGCTGTAAAGAAAGTGATGAGGTGCTTTCAAGGGAACAAAGACTACATGTTTACATATAGACAAACTAAAAATATGGAGGTAATTAGCTACTCAGATTTGGACTTCGCTGATTGTGTTGATTCATGAAAGTCATTTGGCTACATTTTTATGTTTGCCAGTGGTTTTGTACCTTGGTTAAGCGCAAAGAAGACTTTGACTACTAATTCCACTATGGAGGCTAAGTTCGTATCTTATTTTGAGGCAATCTTGCATGGTGTATGGATGAAGAGTTTTATTTTTAGGCTTAGAATTGTGGATTCAATTTCTAAGCCATTGAGGATATATTGTGACAATTTAGCTGTAGTTTTTATGGCCAAAAACAACAAAAGTGGTAATCGAAGCAAACATATTGACATTAAATATTTGGCCATAAGGGAACGTATTAAAGATAAATCAGTTGTTATTAAACATGTTAACATTGAATTGATAATAGATAATCATTCCACCATTTAAATTTAAGGATCATGTAGAAAGAATGAGACTTGGTTTCTTTGTGTAACTTTCGTTGTAAGAACGAATTTATTTTCAAAGAAACTCTATTTCAATTAAGATGATTTCTCATATTTAATTTTTCTTGTGTGCATATTTATTTATTTATTTTGAGAATATGTCGCAAAATGTCGCTGCAATTAAGTGGTCGGTTGCTTTGTTCGACTGATGCAAAGTAAATTTTTTGCAACGACATTTTCAAAACATGTCATTGCAAATTCTTTAACAAAACGATGTTGTTCTAATTTTGCTAACAAAAAAAAAATAAAGATAGTTATGCAACCACCTTTTGCGACTACAATTTTCAAAAGTCGTTGCAAATATTTTTTTGAAAACCACCAAACACACTGCCAAATTTGTCACCAAAATATTAAAATTTCACATATTTGCGACGACATCTGTCGTCGTGAATACTATTAAAATAAATAGCATGACTAGTTAGCACCAACTGTACTACAATCATATTTATGATGATAAGTCGTTGCAAATACCTACTAATTGGAGCCGAAAATGCTCATGCTAGATTGCTTTTTTGGCTCCGTTGATAGTTACGATGACATGTCGTTACAAAATTTTGAAAAACATTTTTACAATATATCATTGTAAATACCTTATTATATGTGTTGACATGTCGCCACTAGTAACTTTTGCGACGACATGTCTGAGGTAAATTAATTTCAGTCATTTACATCGCCTTGTCATCACAAATACCTTAGCATTAGCAACGACACATGTCCTCACTAATAGTGTCGTCGCTAAAGGCCCCATTTGTAGTAATGCATGGTTAGAATCAACTTAACCTCTTTAAAGAAACATAAACATGATTAGTTGCTCTGAAATCTATGACCAAAGTGTCATTTGATTCCTTAACTAAAAAAGTTTCAATAACTAGAAGATCACACTTACCTCCTCGGGAAAAGAAGTCCTTACAATTCTTCTTTATGTGCCCAACCTTCCCACAGTAAAAGCACTTGAGCTTTTTTGGATTCTTTGTTTTCTTCTTCTTATTCTTGCCATTTGCAAGAATAGAAGATTTCTCATTCTTAGCCTTTGGCTTCCTTCCATTCCCTAGGTTAGGATTGGAACTAGATGCCGCAACCAAGTTAGCCTTGTTAGACATGTATACCTTAAGGAGTAAAAATATAATGAGTTTTTGGAGACATTTTTATCAATAAAAAATTCATTTATTATTTATATACCAAATCTAGTCATCTTCATGTTCATATTTGTTGAATGTATGATAAGCAAACAATAGTCTGAGACTATCGATCTAAACCTTTAAGAATCTGGCATATGATGGATACATTATGCGGAAGACAGATTCTTAAAGTGATGGTCTAAATCATAAGATCCGCAATTGAGGAAATAAAGTTGGGCACTTTATTCATGTAAAGATTGTTATGTTGTCTATATCCCTATTGGGAGATAGTTTGTCTTGACCATCAGAGGTGGACTCCGTGAATAGAAACATTGGCACGTTGTCATAGGTGATGATGTGTTGGATCGGGACATAAAGTGAATTGATTTGGATTAATAATTTTGTCTTGGTAAATTGATTCACTTTAGACAAT
>CAMOHE010044321.1:0-10849 GCA_946598075.1 Artocarpus hirsutus | reverse complement strand
ATAAAATATCTAAATGGTCCACATGGCGGATGAATGGGCCCACATATATCACCTTGAATACGTTCCAGAAATGCAGGGGATTCAATCCCAACTTTAGCTAGTGATGGTCTAATGATTAATTTACCTTGAGAACAAGCAGCACATGAGAATTCATTAGATTGAAGAATCTTCTGGTTCTTCAATGGATGCCCATTTGAATTCTCAATGATTCTTCGCATCATTATTGACCCAGGATGGCCTAACCGGTCATGCCAAACAATAAAATTATTTGGATCAGTGAACTTCTGATTCACTATTGCATGTGCTTCAATTTGACTAATATTCGTGTAGTACAAGCCGGAAGAAAGAGTAGGTAATTTCTCTAATATGTATTTCTTACCCGAAATCATAGCTGTAATATAGAGGTATTCAACATTTGCCTCATTCACTGTCTCAATGTGATATCCATTTTGGCAGATATCTTTAAAACTTAATAAATTTCTTTGAGACTTAGTAGAAAGTAATGCATTATTTATAAGAAATCTTGTTCCTTCGGGTAATAATATATTGGCTCTTCCATAGCCTTCAATAATTTTTGTACTACCAGATATTGTATTAACATTAGCTTTGCCCATTATCAAGTGGGAAAAATATTTTTTATCTTTAAGTATGGTATGCGTTGTTGCACTATCAGCGAGACACATATCTTCATTGTTGATCTTGGGTCCAACTAAAGATTGGGGAATATCCATATTTTCTTCATTCAAATAAAACAAAAATACATTATAAGAAATATTACAATCCAACAAAGTAAAATATTAGATATTGAAACCATAAAAAAAAAAAACAACACCAAAACACACCTCAAACCAAATAAAAACACACCAAAAAAAAAATCCTAGAAATGATTTTAGTTATTTTTGGACAGTCCCATCACCAATTAAATGATCAATTCTCCCTTCAGGATGTTCAAAGAAATCTGCCATATCTAAATGAGTTATATCAATAGGACTTTGGTCAAGATCATCAAAGTAGGCAGAATTTGCTTCTATATTTTTCCCCTTCTCTTTGAGCGATGCTTGATAAAGCTCAACAAGATGTTTCGACGTACGACAAGTACGTGACCAATGTCCTTTCATACCGCACCGGTAGCATACATTTTCTAAATTCTTTGAATCCTTTTGTTGCACACCTTTTCCTTTGTCTCCATTATTCTCCCTCTTCTGGACGTGAGAATTGTTATTATCACGATAGTGATAGGTATTCCAACCTCGACCACGACTGCAACCACGACTATGGCTACGACCACGATCACGACCACGACCTCGTCCACGCCTAAAATTGTTAGATATTGTTGCATTCACTTCAGGGAATGGGACAGAACCAGTTGGATGAGATTCATGATTTTTCAGTAATAGCTCATTATTTTGTTCAGCCACAAGAAGGCATGAAATCAGCTCAGAGTATTTTTTAAAGCCTTTTTCTCGATATTGCTGCTGCAGGAGCACATTTGAGGCATGAAAAGTAGAGAATGTTTTCTCTAGCATATCTTCATCAGTAATATTTTCTCCGCATAATTTTAATTGAGAACTAATTTTAAATATTGCAGAATTATACTCGCTTACTGATTTAAAATCTTGCAATCGCAAATGCATCCAATCATAACGAGCTTTTGGAAGAATAACAGTTTTTGGTGGTCATATCTTTCTTTCAAATTTTTCCAAAGGTCAAGTGGATCTTTTACAGTAAGATATTCAGTTTTTAATCCTTCATGGAGATGGTGACGAAGGAAAATCATTGCTTTGGCGTGGTTTTGTAATGATTCTTGATTTCCTTCTTTGATTGTGCCTCCAAGACCCATAGCATCCAAATGAATTTCAGCATCAAGTATCCATGCTAGATAGTTCTTGTCCGTAATATCAAGGGCTACAAATTCCAACTTGGTAAGATTTGCCATGGTAAATACTTTTTTATGAAGAAGATCCTCCGCTTTCCAAAGTTTGTATGCTCTTGTGAACAATGTATTTACTAGCAATGACTCTCACTTTCTTCGTGTTGATAACATATTATAAAATAAAAAGAACAAGATAAGAGAATATAGTATAGAAGTAAAGAAGAACTAAAGAAGAACACAAGAGAATGAGAGAATGATATCTATTTCTTTTCTTCTTTTTTACATGCCTCTCAAAGCCTTTATTTATAGGCTAAAGATGCCCATAGGTTACAATAGGCTTAATGGTGTGGTAAATAGAGAAAAAAACTATGAATAAATTATAACAAATAGAGGTTATGGAATTTGTGAAGCTTTGGGGGTCATGAGACTTGAAAAGTTTGGGGGTTATAGACATCCATCATAATACTATATTCATAATAATTTGGTTTTATTTTTTAAATTTTTAAAAATATTTTCGTATATTTTTTAAAACAAAAATTTTAAAAATATTTTTAATAAAATTTTAAAAAATTTTTATTTTTTAAATTAAAATATTTTTATCTATTTTAAAAATAATTAAACAAGTCTTAAAATAAAGCGAAAACATTTCCTTCAAATGCGATATGAAGTAACAATAAAACAAAAGTTAAAAAAATGGGCAAAAAAGTGATGTCGTTTTTAAAGAATAACGCCTAAAAAACAAGAGAAAAAAAAGGAAAAAAGAAAAAAAAAGAAGCCAGGATTTTACCGGTTACCAGTAGTAATAGGTTATCAATAATTTCTTTGTCCCTTCAACTCATCACAGCCATGCAATCACATCAAAACGCCTCATATTACTTGGGAGAACAAAACACCCAGCGTACTGAAGTACCCCTCAATGAACTTACACCACTTCAACAATATTAACACCATGAAAACCTAAATCCGGTTAAACATAATGAACAATACCAAAAACAAAATCAAACTTAACAAACTATAATTCAGCAAATAGAGTGTTTGAGATAGCAGTTGAAACTGAAAATGTTAATTTAAAAACTATAGCATATGAGAGTTTTGTATTGTAACAACTTTTTGCTTTTATTGTTAAGGGTTTTACGTTGTTTATTGGTTGGAACCAAAGGTATCAATTGAGATGCCAAACGATCACTTAATTTAAATATTTGATAGTCAAAATGCCAACAAAAGTAGGATTGAAAATCCTAACACTCACCAGTATGTGAATTGTATAGTTCTTGAAGTTTAACTCATCTAAAAAGCACTTTGAGATATGCAGTTACATTTAGGCATCAAACTACGAAAGTGTTAAAGGTGATTTGATGTAATTATCTTATAAGGTACGAATTGATATTTCAATTTATCCTAGACACGTATACAGTTTTTTAGGACAAAAAAAAAAAAAAAATCAAAGGAGAACCTATACATGCGTAGTTCCAATTTTAAGTTAAAACCATCTCTCTATTCTCACCATAAGGTGGGGATATTATTGAAAATTAAACCAGGATTAAAAAAAAAAAAAGAAAAGAAAAGAAGATAACACAAAGATTCAACATGATTTGATAATGTGTCTGTATTCATTGTTCAGAACAAGGAAAGGGCATTGGAAAGTAAGAGCACTATGAATGAGACTCTATACAAAAACAAGTTACAATCAAACAATGAAGAAAATTTCTTAAACTATTAAATATATATCGTAAAATCATATAAAGTCAAAGTAACTTATAAAGATAATTCTATACAATATGTTCAACTTTGAGAGTGTTTAGGAACTAAGTTCTAACACTAAAACTCTAGCTTTTACGGTGAAAAGCTCTCACATACTATAATATTTAAGTTCTAACTTCAAATTTTAACTTGGTTCTTAAACACTCTCTTTAACTAAAAGTAAAAGGAAAAAAAAAAGGAGGGCTTGCCTAAAAATCTACTTTGAAACTCACAAAGATCAAAATTTCAAGCAAAGTATGCATAGAACAAAAGGAAAGAAGAGAGAGAGGGGAAGCAAATCGTAGGGTGTAGTGGTCAAAAGTAAAAGACAATGTTACCTTTATTATACGGTGCTTGTAACATTATAGAGAGACTTTACCAAATTATGATGAGTTCTCTCATATCTTGATCTACAAAGGAAACAGAATAACGTGCAGTTAACTTTACACTACAAAATGCAACATTTTAATTCATGAGTCATTGGTATGATGAAGCACAAATGTGATTAGTGAAGAGAGCACCATAAAAAATAAAAAAATGAAAAATCTCTAGGAGGAAGCTTCTCATGCAAAAAATTGATGTCATTATGATTAAAAACTGATCAATTACGTAACATGGTAATGACTAAATTAAGCAATCAAAAAGAGTTAAAGCGAGAGAAAAAGAGATCAATGGAAATGTGAATGGGAATTTCCCCATTTTGCTTTTTGGATAAAAGTGAGAAGTGAGAAAAGCATCAAAGAAGTGAGAAAGCATATGATGCAAAAACAAAACAAGTTTTTGAGTGCAATACACGCCATCACCTTTTTCAATTATTTCCACAAAAATCTTTAAATTTTTGGATGCTTGTTAATAAAAGAAACCTATTCAGCCCATAGAGGAAGAAATAATTCGGCCAAATATTTGAGTTCACAACATGTATATTGTCTGATTTCCTATAAAAGACAAATCATATATTTGGATGTTGTTTACTATTTACTAAGATGTATGTAGCTAGGCTCCTATTACTTGTATGTCCACTATTTTTATTTTTTTGTTTGTTTGTTTGTTTTTTTTACCTTTCGTACACACACAGTATATTTTCAATTGCAATCACTATCTTGGTGTTTCGCTTTAGTAATCATTTAGGAGTATGTTTGTTAGTGATTAATTGACCATTTTTAGGCATACTAATTAAAAATCTATGGGTTCCTTTGGCAATCCCATTCTAGCTACATAATTGTAATTGTTACAGTGCAAAGTTTTAGGATGCTATAATAACCTTGTTTTAATTTTTAGTTTTAACTGCGTTGTCAAACACACTATATGTTCCTTTTTTATTTTTTATTTTAATCAAGTTGTAACTTAATTAATACCATATTCCTAAATAATGCTAAAATAATCTCTTTATTTTTTCCCCCTCTTTAGAATGCATACTTATTATCAGTAGCTGGCCAGTGACAAAGAATTCATTGGGCAGAAGCTGCTTAATGTGAAGTACAACTGAAGTGTTATTCTTCTTATTTTATTATTAGGAAAAACAACCAAGTTTTTTCCTGTATCTTCTATTTTATATTTGTACTCATTCCTTCACTACGCTTACCAAAGAATTAAAGTTTGTCTGGACTCTTGATATTGAATGATTGCTAAAAACATATGATTTTTTATGCTATTTTCTAGACTTGTTGGTTAAGTTATTTTGTATTCTTTTTCCTTTTCCTAAGTTAAAGAGGTTCGAGTTATGCTCATTCTTATGGTGTCCTCTAATATATAGAAAGAAATACCTTTATTTGTAATAGCTTTTGCGACAAAAAAGCAGACTGATTAGGAGACGGGCCATATTCAGCTAGTTCGTGGAAAAACATGATATCAAATACCATCGCCAAACCATCTTAATACCAACAATGACCTCTAGACTCCGAAAGCATGGAGAAAGCCACACGTTAATGAACACTATTGTATTTATGATCTGTTTGGTTCATATGGATATTGAAAAAAAAAAAACAAAACAAAAACTAAAGTTTTAGTGAGAGAAAATATTATAGCAAAAAGGTGTAAATTGTGGTTAAATCTATGAAATAAATATCACTTTAATGATTAAGCATTGAGACAATAATGAAAGATATGTCAGGTCCAATTTCTTTCATAATGGAAAAACATTCATTTTTGTGGGTGGTTAAGGGAGAGTGACAGAGAAATATAATGCTGTAGAGTCTGTTGACGTCCTTATCTTAAGCGAACGTGGGTCAAGATTATCAATTATTTGATAAGGATAAGATTAAAATAACGGCTCTGAAATCACATTTCCGGCATCTTATTTTGCAGAAGGTGGTAACCATCTAAACAAAATGTTCTAGAAGTGCCCCAGCCAGGCTGCTAGAAATCCACTGTCCACCTCTCTCAATTTTTTTTTTTAAAAGCGAGCACAAACAAAAAACAGTTATAAAAGTTGTTTGCAAATAGTCATTCAACTTTTATTTGTAAAACTATATAGTTCATACGGCAGGCCCTAGTCCAACGGTCCAGGCCTATTAATTGTAAACAATGACGGAGTCAAAAGAAAAATATGTTTTTAACAAGACATAATTTGAAAAGTGTAAGTAATTTTTTTGAATATGAATGTAAATTTTAAAGAAATTTAGGGTTATTAACACTAATAACTTCTAAACTTTAAAATCTTTTCCATTTTGCCCGCTTAAAATTTCATAAATTCTTATTTTTACCATTACAAGTGACCCATATACAAATCATGTAAGCTTAATTCCGTCTATTTTTATAGAAAATCGAAAGCTTATGAGGGACAATTGTGATTTTTAAAGTTTAGGGGTAAAGTGAAGAGCTTTAAAAGTTCAGAGGATATGAGCTTAATTCTGTCTATTTTTACGAAACATCAAAAGTTTAAAAGGTAAAATGGTGATTTTTAAAATTCATGAAGTAAAGTGAGGAGCTTAAAAATTTAAGGGATAAAGTTATAATTTTTATAGTTCAAGAGGCAAATGAATATTTATGAAAGTGCATAGAGTAAAATGGTTATTTTTCAGGTGACAAGTAAAGAGTTTTAAAAGTTTAAAAGACAAAATAGTAATTTTTAAGGTCCAAAAGACAAAGTAAAAAAGACCCTAAAATTTAAAGGTCATGGTGTTAATAACTAAAAAAGTATGACAACTATAATGTATGATAACAAGTATGACAACTATAATGTATGATAACAAGTATGACGACTATAATGTATGATAACTATGGCTCCGTGACTGATTATATTGACAAATATTTTGATGCTCAATACCGTCATTAATTTGTTGTCCAATAAATAAACAATCATGCGAGTTCAATCTGTGTTTTGCATATAAGATTCACACCCCACTATTAGTTGTATTATAATCATTAATAAAGACGATAGATATTATTATTTTTTCAACTTAAGAAAACTAGGAAGCTAATGATATTGAGCACTGTATATTAAAAAGGGTTTTAAAATTTTCATCCCTAAACTTTTCAGTATTTTACAACTTGTCCCTGAACTTTTGATCTGGATACTTTATCTCCTCCAACTTGCAAGATCGTTCCAATAAGCTCCTTTTGTTTTTCCAATCTCTTTAGCACAAACAAAAAAAGTAAATAAGGTTGTTTACAATATATATACACACACTCGACTTTAATTTGAGTAAGTTGCCGATAATATTAGCTCAGCTTAAATTTTGACTTGCAGTGGGGATGAGTTTTAGGATTAAATTATACCAACTACTGCGACAAAAAGCATTTGGCCTAATTTCTGACTTTTATTATGTGTTTCAAAATCCACAATTTAGGATGACCTGGTCAATGTGCTGGTAGTACTTCCTTTCCTTTGGATTACAAGATAGATATCTGTGTTTATGTTGAAGTTGTCCAAGGATTAGTAAACAAAAAAAAAAATGTTGCCTTTTACCCAGTCAAAACCCCCAAAAAGTCAGGGCCAATAGGCACGTTAAAACTCAGTCACAAAGACCCATTCTCAAACATAAAGAATTGACCGTTGAGGATGCGGAAAATGATGTGACTTCGTCAAGATCCATTGTCCAGGTGACTTCCCAGAACTTTGATTTTTCAACTAGTTCGCTCAAGTCGACGCTTGACGGCTTGAGACTTGGGAGCGTCTTTTACATGGTGCAACCCAAATTGTTTTAGGGAAGCTTGTGGGCCGAATGATCCAACTAGCACTACAAATCCAGCCCGGATGGTTAAACCCAGCCCTATACGAGTAAAGTACACATTCTTACTAAAAATGTCATTCAATAAATTACTTATTAACTACTTATTAAAACGGTCTTTTTATTAGAAATTAAAAATTTATTAAAATGTCAAATTACTCTTCTTCTCACTCACTCATGTAGGATACTGAAATAAAACCTACCAGATTCCATCACAAAACTTACCGGAACCCACTAAGTTCTGTTTTAGAACCCGCTAGATTCTATCGTAAAACCCACCATAACGCACCATCGGTCACCAACATTGGTGACAAATTCTAACCTGATAGCTTCCAAAGTTAAAACCTACCAGATTTTAACAAAATTTCTTTGAAACAAAAAAAGGCCAACCGCCTCCAATCATTAATGCAAGATACCTTTGAAACCTACCATAGTCCAACAATTTTTTTGAAACAAAAAAGTGCTAACCGCCTTCCGTCATTAGTGCAGGATGCTAGATTATACCCTGGTGGAATCTACCATATTCCAACAATTTTTTTTTTGAAACAAAGAAGTGACAACTTCCTCTGGTCACCGACGTAGGTGCTGGATTATAACCTAATAGGTTTCAAAATAGAACCTACCAGATTTTAACATTTTTTTTAAAACAAAGTGGCACCAACCGCTTCCGATTGCTGACGCGGGTGCCAGATTGTAACCTGTTGGGTACTAAAGTGGAACCTATTAGATTCTAACATATTTTCTTTGAAATAACGAAGCACCAACCTATCCGGTTGCCAAGGTTGTGTGATGAATTGAAATCTAATGGATTTCACATATTTTCTTTGAAACAAAAAAAGAAAAAAACCAAAAATTCCAACCGAAAACAAGATTACAACGAAAACACCGCGTAAATAGATTACAAAAATTCTAGACAAACTCACAACGATATTCCCAACCTCACTTGGGTTCAAATTGGTTTTTTCGATAAATGCCAACGGTTCAACATTTAGAATAACGTTCAAGAATTTTGAGCAACAAAATATGAACCGCACCTCGTGTATTTATCAAGTGGAGGCTAACCAACATAAAACAACATCAAACACAAAAACAACCCTAAGTAATCGTAAGAGCAATTCCTTTGGGAGCTAGCAAGTGTGAATTTCTTAGGCAAAAGTTTATCAAGGACCTGCAAAGCAGGCCAGCCATAATACCCCTCAACAATATATCTACCTACAAAATTCACAAACAAAATGTGATGTCCTAAAACAATTTTACAAAAGCACCATCAAGAACTCAAAAAATTGCAAACAAATTAGCTGTCCCACCAAGCAGAATAAGATCTTCACATTATAATATTTTCCATTGTCAATTGAATCAAATTAACCGCTCTTTACCTACATTTGCACTACTTCTTTTTTTTTTCATTTTCATTTTGGATAATCAAAAAATTATTGTCACATACTCCCTAGGGCTGGCAAATCGTGTTTTGTGCCGTGTTCGTGCTAGCACGATTACAACACGACACGTTTACGCTGAGCACGAACATGGCACAATTAATAAACGTGCCTAATATATAAACACGAACACGACATGCTTATAACACGCGTAACACGGCACGGCACGATTAACACGATTATTAAACGTGTCATGACGTGTTAACACGATTAACACGATTATGGCACGTTTATCAACAAAAAAATTAAACACACGTAATACGGCACGACACGATTAACATGTTTATTAAATGTGCCGTGACGTGTTGACACGATTAACATGATTATGACACGTTTATCATCCAAAAAATGAAAAAAAAAAAGAGAGAAAAATTAACATCATGCTTAGTTCCAAAACATAACAAAACACTCTAAGTAAGTTTCAAATATAACAACAATTTAAAATATAAATATTTCTATTTAAATGTCTAACAATAAATAATATAAGTACATAAAACCTCAGTCTTTTTGAGCTTGAAATGAGGTCTCTCAATCTAAGCTCAAAGCACTCTCCCAAAAGTCTTCAACTATTTCACCCTATTTAAGATTTCAAAGAATAACAAAAGTAAACAAAGCAACAAATTAAACAAATCAACAAAATTAACAATATAAGCATTATAAAAAGCATATTACCTTCCATTGAAGTTGAAGTGTTGAGGTTATGCGAGCCTTGAGTAGATCCAATAGTAGGCTCGTTAATATCCAAACTTAAAACATCTTCAACGATGTCATCCATAGCCATACGAATTGACTTTTTATTTTCTACATATAAATTGAAATGGTTAAAATAATGCAAGACATGACCAACAATAAACAAAAATACATGAAAATAAATAAATATACCTTTATCTCCAAATAGCCAATCTCTAGTACAAACTAATGCCTCAACTATGTTAGGTTTGAGAGAACTCCTATATTGATCTAAAACCCGTCCTCCAACACTGAAGGCAGACTCAGATGCAACAGTAGATATTGGAATACTCAATATATCACGAGCCATACAAGACAACTCCAGATAGCGAAATTGGTTTCCTTTCCAAAATTCAAGAACATCCAACTCAACTGTCTTTTGTATTCTTGGCTCATCTAAATAAACCTCTAATTCTGTTTTTTGCATTGCAGCTTGTTCTTGGCTTTCGAAACTGTTGAACTCCTACAATCACAAACATATTAAACAAGACCATGGCAAAGCAAATTAGTTGATATAAATTAAACAATCGTTCACATTGTTTTTGTTCGTTTATATCAATTCATATATAATTGCTTACATGATAATTGGTATGCATAAATAAAAAAAGAATAGCACATATATACTTATAAATTGACAAAATGTGTATTTTACCTTCAATACTTTGTTTCGTGTCTGCAAGAATTTCTCTATTGGGTTCTTTGCAATTGTATTAGGAATTGCACATTTAGAGGTTGTTGGAGGAGCCTTGCCCTTAAAGTATTCACCAAACAACATTTTCAAGTTCCTTTTGACATCCAAATACTGCAACGACCCTTTTTCTCCATAAATATTGCTATAAGCATAATCCACGAATTGTAGCTTGTAGCGAGGATCAAGTACTACTGCCATTGCCAATATCAAA
>CAMOHE010044320.1:3594-25762 GCA_946598075.1 Artocarpus hirsutus | reverse complement strand
GTGGTATACAAGCCTTAGGAAAAAAAGAAGTTTATATACATATAGATATACATGAAGTTAGATTAGAGTGGGTACAATTTGTAAATAGGTTTCTGCTTTTTAGATAGGTACACGTCCTATTAGATTAACAAAGTGCTCAAAATAGCTCAAGTGTAAAAAGATCTTGTAAATACAAATTAATATTTGATTATACAACAATTATTGTATGTAATTAGGGCCTTGATGTAATGGATAACATACGGGATTGGCCATCCCGTAGGAAATTGAAATTGCAGGAGAATTTTTTTTTTGGAAAATACCAAATTTCCACGACGGTTTTCCACGAAAACCGTCGTGGAAGGCAGAGCTTCCATGACGGTTTTACTAAAAAACCGTCATGGAAAATTACACTTCCACCAACCATGCGCGCCAATTATTCTATTACACGACGGTAAAAAACCGTCGTGAAAAGTCGATCTTATTCCACGACAGAGGTTTCCACGACGGTTTTTTGACCGTCGTGAAATTTTTCTACGACGGTTATAAACCATCGTGGAATCCACATTTTGTACTAGTGGTTGGACCTAGGGTCAAGCATTATTAGATATGGCTTCAAAATTCGAGTTTGAATAAGTTTTAGAGTCAAAAATCCATGTACTCAGATTTTGCCTCTAACTATCATGGTCAACCATGCATAGTATACCATGGTCGACTGTATCGTCGTGATAGTGGAGTTCGAACCTAATTCAAACTCCTCAAGTTGATCCAATAGGTCCCATTACAACTTATTGGATAAATCCTATCTTATTAGTTCCGGATATCTTTGATAGAGTCTCAATTTTAGTTCAAATAACCTAATAGAGAAGTTATCTGATCAAAATAGTCATATCCAGATAAACCCATAAAATAAGATATTATTCACAATAATTCAACATATTTATCTTTAATTAATTTACCAAATTAATTCAATCAATAAACAAACTTGTTTATTTTGAATTAATTACAAAATTAATTCAATTGATAAATTAACATGAATTATTAAACCCAATCAACTTGAATTTTAGCCAATATAATAATTTAACATAAGTCACCAATTTATTGGAAAAGCATGCCTATCGTCATAGGATTTATTATGAGCTAGCAAAGGGGACCTGATGGACCTATATAGTTTAAGCTCCCGATAATTATGAAATCCAATATCCTAGATATGCATTTTATAATTATCAACTTTAATGCTACTATACTAAAAGCTTAGAGTTACACTCTTGAACTATATAGAATTATAAAGCCCAAATAATTAAGTTTCCATGACATATGATAATGTATTGTATCCCCATAGGATATCTATAGTCGGCTTAGGGATAAATTATGTCTTACCTTCTCGATTATTTTTCTCTTACATGAGACTATCCACTATCGAAGCATAAGGCACCTTCTTGATGTATTCTCTTTCTTCATCATACTTTGGCGAGTCTTTTTTAGAAAGCGTAATTCCAGACCTACATGGCTGCCCACCTTTCTTGGAATCTTGCATTGCAAACATTTTGAGAATTTTATCTATGTAGCCTGCCTAGGATAAAGCTATAATTCTGTGCTTCCTATCCCGAAAGATCTAGATATCGAGAACAAAATTAGCCTCACCTAAGTCCTTCATGTCAAACTGCTTGGTCATCCATAATTTAACTTATGACAACGCCCCAACGTTATTGCCAATTAGCAAAATGTCAACTACATAAAGTAGTAGAAGAACCACCTTCCCATCCTTAATGTGTTTGTAAACACATGGTTGATTCACATTTTGTGTGAACCCATAAGTTTTGAACACTTGATTTAATCTTATGTTTTAAGAACGAGAAGCTTGCTTAAAACCATAAATCAACTTAGCAGCTTACAAACCTTACCCTCCTAATCTTTAGTCTTGAACCTGTCTGGTTGTTCCATATATATAGACTCATCAAGATAACCATTCAAAAAGGCCATCTTGACATCCATCTATCAAATCTCGTTGTTAAGAGTGATAGCTATGGATAAGAGAAGCAGATAGACTTAAGTATGGCTACATGCAAAAAGGTTTCCTCGTAATCAATTCCTTCCTTTTGTGTATATCCTTTAGCTACCAGTCTAGTCTTATATGTTTCAACTTTTCCATCCACTCCTCTCTTCCTCTTATAGATTCACTTACGCCCTATGAGTTTTATCCCTTATGGAAGATCTATAAGTTCCTAAACCCGATTAGTCTCTATAAACTTCATCTATGTGTTCATGGCCTTTGTCTAAAGTTTTGAATTAACATCCTCCATAGCCTTCTTGTAAGTGTAAGGATCCCTATCATGTTCAACCGGTTCAGCCAAGAAGGCCTCACCATTGAACACATACCTCTTAGGTTGACGCCCGATCCTCCCACTATGCCGAAACCCCTTAGGTTATTGTTCATGTTTGGTTGGTTTTCTACACTGATTGGAATGATTTTATTCAAAACGATCGAATAACTTGCCAACTCCTCGAGCACCATTTTGTTTCATTCAAAAGGATCCATTACCCATCTGAAGCACTAAGTCTTCATGCAGTAGACTTCTTGTTTCTTTAAACCCTTGCAAAGAAACACAAACATTATTAGTTGCTCTAGAATCTATGACCTGAGTGTCACTGGATTCCTCAACCAAACAAGTTTTAATAACTAAAAGATCACACCTCCCTTCTTAGGAAAGGAAGTCCTTGTAATTCCTCTTTATGTACCCGACCTTCCCATAGAAAAAGCACTTGATCTTCTTTGGGTTCTGTTTTTTCTTCTTCTTGTTCTTGCCATTTGTAGAAATAGAAGACTTCCTGCTCTTGGCTTGTTGCTTCTTTCTGTTCCTAGGGTTAGGATTGGAACTAGATGTAGTTGCCAAGTTAGACTTGTCACCTGTAAGAGTTTCCTTGATCAGAAGTTTGAACTCCTATAACTGCTTTATCAACTCAGTCAAGGTCATATCTCATCTATTGCTTAAATTAAATGTAGCTCTAAATGGAATAAACTCCATAGATAGAGTCTCAAAGACTATAGTCATCTGTGTTTCAGCATCAATGTCAGCTCCACTGGTTTGAGCCTCAACGAGGTAACCCTTGACTAACATTATATGCTCCTTTCCAAAAGTCCCTAGTCTTTGTTTGTAGTTTAAGAGTTTTTGAAGAGCCCCTTGTCGTTAGGGCCTAGCCTCTAAACATATCTTCAAGATTATCCAAGATCTGCTTTGCTGTCTCATAATCTTCATGTTGAGCCTGTAGCACGTTATTCATGCTGGCCATAATATAACAACGGGCTTGATCATTAGCATCATTCCAACGATCAATTGCTTAGATTTTCCCATTAGTGGAATCTCCCATAGGCTCAAATGGACACGGTATTGTCAGCACAAATTTTAGTTTATCAAAGAACAAGATATTGTTTAGGTTTTGTTTCCAATCATTATAGTTTTCACCGGTTAATTGGCTTTGTCAAGTATCAATGATAAAGCATTTTTAGACATTTTCAATCTGCAATAAAGAATCACATACTAAACATAAGCAAACATACCATAATAATTTAGTAAGATAACACAATAATTTAAAATATACAAATGTGTTTATGTGTCAAAACCTTGAAAAATTCACAACCTTACAACGATAATTCCTAACTCAAAATTCAACAAGCCGTCTAGGGAAGACTTGCCAAATTCAATTAGGAACATGGATCCTCTCCTGAATAATATATGCCATCCAAGACCCGTATGATCCAACATATATTAATAATCATGTCTTTGGTTATTAATTTTATTAATAGAGCTCTTAGGGGAGGTTAATAATAAAATTAGCATGAGTATACAACTATTGTTTCAATATTTTATCTATAATTTATAATCACCACCTAGGGGTGTGCAACGATAAATCATGCTAAAATTGTTAGACATGTATGCCCTAAGGAGTAAAAATGTAATGTATTTTTGGAGATATTTTTTTTTCAATAAAGAATTTATTTATTATTTATATACCAAATATGATCCTCTTTACATTCATATTTGTTAAATATATGATAAGTAAACAAAAGTTTGAGACTGTCGGTCTAAACCTTTAAGAATTAGGCATATGAAGGATAGATTATACAGAAGACACGATTCTTAAGGCGACCATCTAAATCATAAGATCCGTAATCTAAGGAATAAAGTTGGGTACTTTATTTATGCAAAGATTGTTATGTTGTCTATATCCTTATCAGGAGATGGTTTGTCTCGGCCATCAAAAGTAGACTCTGTGAATAAAAACATTGACATATTGTCATAGGTGATGATGTGTTGGATTGGGACATAAAGTGAATTGATTTAGATTAATAATTATGTCTTGGCAAATTGATTTGCTTTAGACAATCATATGTATTGTATCTTAATCTTGAGATGAATAATAGACTCGTTGTCTTGATTTATGTCTTTTGATGTACCAAAGGGTGACATCTACATTTTAATAGTGATACGTATGTCGATACATTGGAAGCATAACTCTTGATAGCATAAAACTGTTATTCATAGACATGGACTCCATAGCTCTTCTTCAGTAGAAGTTGATATCCTCTTATATGTGTTATCCTGTAATTGAAAAACTAGAGCGCTCAACTATTTGGATTTATAGGTGTAACTGAATGATATACCGTCTGTAGATTGTAAGTTTTTTGATGGTGAAATAATGGATTGTAAGATAAAAATAATCAGGAAGGTAAGATAAAATTTATCCTTAAGCTGATTATGGATAATCTTATGGAGATACGATACATTATGATACGTCATGGAGACTTAGCTATACGGGCTTCATAATTCTATATAGTTCGAGAGTGTAGCTCTAAGCTTTTAGTGGAGTAGCATTAGAGTTGATAATTATGAAATGTACATATAGGATATTGGGTTTCATAATTATCAAGAGATTGAACTATATAGGTCTATCAGTCCCCTTTGCTAACTCATAATAAATCCTGTAACGATACGGCATATTTTTCCAATAAATTGGTGACTTATGTCAATCTATTAGATTAGCTGAAATTCGGTAGGATCAGATAATTCATGTGTGTTTATTGGTTGAATTAATTTTGTGAAAAATTAATTCAAGATAAACTTGTTGAATTATTAGAATTAGATAATTCATGTCCGTTTATTGGTTGGATTAATTTTGAATAAATTAATTCAAGATAAACTTGTTGAATTATTAGAGATTATCTAGATATGACTGTTTTAATCAGATAACTTCTTTATTGGGTTATTTGAATTAAAACTGAGGCTCTATCCCAAGAATCTTAGGTGGGAAATAAAAGATTCGCAGGGATCATTTATCGTTAGTTCGGCAGCCAATCTTCCAGTTCGGCCTGCCGATGGAGTAAGTTCGATAAGCCAACCTGCCAGTTTGGCCTACTAATCGAGTGATAATAGATCACGTGTTTTCACGTAGATTTTATCTTGTATTGATCTTGATTTGATTCTGCTTCGAATTTTCGAGGCCGTATCTGATAAGGGCTGATCCCTGGACCCAACCTTTATAAAAAGGGAGTGAGTCTCATTATTTAGATCACTTGAGAGATTAACAGTGAGACTCTGCTGGCGAGACTTTGAAACTCCCTATGAGCTATTGTTCATACATCACAAACTATGCCTTTTGGGCTTTCTCAATTGGTTGGAAGGAGAGTCACCTAGTGAAAAAGCTATACGACGTGCACCCACATACACTCCGGTTGTGGATAAAGAATAACAAAGAAGACTAGTTGGTTGAAGCTCTTCTAGAATGTTACTTCTCTTCATGGATAGTGAAGTTCCTTGGCAAATAAGATTAGTAAGATTTGGTTAATTTACACATACAATGTGACAAACTTGTATTTTGAAAAATACTCTGGTATAAAAAATTTTTAAAATTTTGCTACGTACTATTTTTCTAACAATTAGTATCAAAAACAGGTTTTACATAAATTTGCAAGTTTATGATCATGCTATATGAATAAATTATGTGATCTTGATCTCTTCTATGCTTGAATTTAATTTTTCAGAGAGTTGACACTCTAGGTTTCTATATATTTTTTATGTTGTCATGGGTTATATGGTGCATGTCCATTAATTAATTTTAGTTGATTAAATTATTATTTAATTAATTATTAATTAATTAATTTATGTCGGTTATGGTTCCTTAGAGGTTAGAATGTGTATCTAGGTTTTTCACGAAATCAAATGGCAGACTATCATCTCCATCTAAGAATTATTATTTAATTTTAAATTTGTAAGAATTTTGTAATTAAATAATCATTCAGAGAAGATGGATTTAGAAGAAGGATGATAGCGTTCATAGGTATTTCCTAAGTCTCTACTTTTATGTTTTTGAATTGTTAAGAATAAAATTGAAAAATCGCATAAAAGATGTATTTTCCAAATGTTTTGATTTCTACTTGTTCGACACGCTAAACCCTAAGGTTTGATAGCTCGATGGTCGCAGATCGAAAGGCCAAACTTCAGGTTCGACGGGCCTTCTATGAGGCAAAAATTTGATAGCTCTGGTAGTAGGCCGAACTTTCCAATTCAGCAAGCCGAACTGTCATGATCGGTAGGCCGACTTGAAAAAATCGTCATGCCAATGGATCATGATCGGCAGGCCGAGCATATAGACCAATAGGCCGATCATATAGATCAACATGCCAGTAGAAAGTTGTGATTTTTTAGAAAAGCTACATTTTTTGATGTAGTTTTGATTTTATTTTTGGGATAATTCTGAGAAACATTAAATTTGGTTAAGATCGAAAATATGGAGTATTCGATCTATGTGAGATTGAAGACTTGAAGATGGAAGCTAAAGGAAGAAGGATACAATCTGAAGATTCATGGATGAAGAATCGATAATATGTTTCGATTATTTCTTGTAATCTTTGTTTTCTTTTCTCTAGGGTGGAACCATAATATTATGGTTATTTATTATTATTTTACTTGTGGCTTTGCATGATTGCTTTGCTTGTTTGCATTATAATATGATTTGCCATGTATATTAATAATATGTCATATAGAATAGGGAGTGTTGCTCATTAAAAATTGTTCGTACATGTTTATAAAATAAAACCTTGATTTCAAAAGATTGAGTAGGAGAAGGTTTTTGAAGAAAGGACCTACGGCCTCCATCGTTGGTTCATAGATAAGACATGGTGGTTCTGACCCCAAAGAAGGGATTTCATCATATACCAGGTTGGGTCTTTGAGAGGATAATTTACTTTAGTATGGTTTATCGTTGATCACCCCAAGGTAACGATAATAAACCATGGATAATGTAGTTGAAACGATGGTTATGCACTCATGTTAACTTTATTATTAACCTCCCTTAGGAGCTCTGTTAATAAATGCCAAACAAATGATTATTAATATATTTTGGATCATACGGGTCCTAGATGGCACATATTAATCAAGAGGGGATCAATGTTCCTAATTGAATTTGGCAAGTCTCCCCAAGGTGGCTTGTTGAATTCTAAGTTGGGAATTATTGTTGTAAGGTTGTAATATTTTCAAGATTTTGACATATAAACACATTTGTATATTTTATATGATTGTGTTATCTTACTAAATTGTTATGATATGCTTGCGTATGTTTAGTATATGCTTCTTTATTGTAAATTAAAAATGTCTAAAAATGCTTTATGTTTGATACTTGATAAAAACCAATTAACTAGTAAGAATTTTGATGATTGGAAACAGAACCTAAATATTTTCTTATCCTTTGAGAAACTGACATTTGTGTTAACCACACCATGTCCTCCTAAAACTACTAGGGAATCCACTAATGAGCAAATCTAAGTGTATGATTGCTGGAAAGATGTTAATCATTAGGCCCACAGCTATGTTATGGCCAACATGAATAACATGCTATAGGCTCAACATGAGGATTATGAGACTGCTAGGTAGATCTTGGATAATCTGGAAGATATGTTTGGAGGCCATGCCTTAACAAAACGGCAAGGGGCACTTCAAAAACTTCTAAACTACAAGCAAAGACTGGGGACATCTGTGAAGGAGCATATGTTGTTGGTCATGGGCTACCTTGTTGAGGCTTAAGCCCATGGAGCCAATATCGATCCCAAGTCATAGATGTCTACGGTTTTTTGGACTCTGTCAAAGGAGTTCATCCGATTTAGAGCTTATTTAAGCAATAGGAAGGATATGACCTTAACGGAGTTGATAAAGCAGTTACAGGAGTTTGAAAATATGGTCAGGGAAACTCCTGCTAGTGGAGAGAGTTTAACTTGGTAGGTGCATCCAATTCCAATCCTAATCCAAGGAATGGAAGGAACCAAAAGGTTGAGAATGGAAAGGTTGGGCACATAAAGAAGAATTGTAAGGACTTCCTTTCCAAAGGAGGTAGGTGTAATCTTTTGAAAACTTATTTAGTTGAAGAATTAGGTGCCACATGGGTCATAGATTCTAGAACAACTAATCATGTTTATATTTCTCTAGAGGCATTCTAGAAAACGAGAAGTTTACTTTGTGAAAACTTCATGTTTTGGATGGGCAATGGATCCTTGGTATTGGCTGAAGCAGTGGGAGATGTCCATCTTTATTTTAATAATTATAGGAGTTTAGTTTTGTGAGATTGTTTTTATGTTCCTAAACTTAAAAGGAATTTGACATTTGTAGCTTGTTTATTTAAGGATTCCTATTCGGTTTCTTTTAATAATAAAGTGGTGATTCGTAAAAACTAATCTTTTATCTGTGATGGATAGATGCAAAACAATCTATATTTTATCAAGCTTAAGATGGACTCACTGCTGAACACTGAGGTTAATGATAATAACTCTAAACGACTTAAGACTTCTCACTCTAATGAGACTTATCTTTGGCATTTGTGATTAGGTCATCTTAGCTTGAATAGGATTCAAAGGTTAGTAAGGGATAGACCTTTAAGTCACTTAAAGGTAGAATCTATATCGCAATGTGAATCTTGTTTAGAGCGTAAAATGACCAAAAGACCATTTGGGTCTAAAGGCAATAGGGCCGAAGGGGTTCTAGAACTTGTGCATAGTGATGTTTGTAGACCAATGAACATCCGGGCACAAGGAGGGTATGAGTACTTCATCACTTTTATTGACGATTACTTAAGGTATGAGTATGTGTACCTGATGCACCACAAAGTGAAACTTATGACAAGTTCAAGGAGTTTTGAGTTGAAGTGGAAAAGCAATTGGGTGACCTATAAAGGCACTTCGATCTGATCGAGGTGGAGGATACCTTTCTAATGAGTTATTGGGACACTTATTAGAGAATGGGATTCTATCCCATTTGACTATGCTCGGCACTACGTAGCACAATGGCGTGGCGGAGAGAAGAAATAGAACTTTGTTAGAAATTGTTAGGTCTATGATGAGTTATTCATCAATGCCTTTGTCCTTTTGGAGATATACACTATAAACTAACTACATGTAATCTTCTGAATGATGTGCCTTCAACATCGGTCCCTAAAACTCCTCTCAAGTTGTGTATGGGCAGGAAAACATCCTTAAACCATATTCACATATGCGGATGTCAAGCTCATGTCCTATTTAAGGATACAAATTAGTTGGAAGCATGTTCAGAAGTTTGCTTATTTGTAGGATATCCAAAGGGACTAAAGGGGGTTATTTCTATAACCCAAAGGAAAATAGAGTCATGGTTTTAACTAATACAACTTTTCTTGAGGAGATTCGAAGCAAAGTGGTGCTCGAGAAGTTAAGGAGTGATTTGATCACTCTGGGGGGTTCCAATAGAAACCACTCCAATCGATGTAGAAAAACCAAACAAACTCGAACAACAACCTAAGGGACTTCGGCGTAGCAGAAGGATCGGACATCAACCTGAGAGGCATATGTTCAATGATGAGGTCTACTTGGCTGAACTGGATGAACATGATAGGGATACTTACACTGATGCAGAGGCTATGGAGGATGTTGATTTGAAACTCTAGACAGAGGCCATGAACACAGGGATAAAGTCTTTGGAGACTATTCAGGTTTGGGAGCTTGTGGATCTTCCTAAGGGGTAAAACCCATAGGGTGTTAAGTGGATCTACAAGAGGAAAAGCAGAGTGGATGGAAAGGTCAAAACCTTTAAGGCTAGACTGGTAGTTAAGGGATACATACAAAAGGAAGGAATTGATTACGAGGAAACCTTTTCGCCTGTAGCCATGCTAAAGTCCATCCAGATTCTCTTGTCCATAGCTGCTGCTCTTGACTACGAGATTTGGTAGATGGATGTCAAGACAGCTTTTCTAAATGACTATCTTGATGAGTTCATTTATATGGGACAACTAGACGGGTTCATGGTCAAGGGTCAGGAGGGTAAGGTTTGTAAGTTGCTAAAGTCAATTTATGGACTTAAGTGAGCATCCCGTTCTTAGAACATAAGATTTGATCAAGTGATCAAGACTTATGGGTTCACACATAATCTGGATGAACCGTGTGTTTACAAACACATTAAGGATAAAAAAGTGGTTTTCTACTGCTCTATGTGTTGAGAAATAGTATGTAGAGAAATTTTAAAAATTTTATACCAGAGTATTTTTCAAAACACAAGTTTGACACGCTATATGCATAAACTAACTAGATCTTACTAACCTTTGCATGCCAAAAGGCTCCTGCAATCAATGAAGAAAAGTAACGTTCTAAAAGGACCTCAACCAACTGGCCTTCTTTGCTATTCTCTATCCATGATCGGAGTGAGTATGGGCTCACGTCGTTCAACTTTTCCACCAGGTGGCCCTCCTTCCAACCAATTGAGAAATACCCAAAGCTATAGTTCGTGATTTGTGAACAGCAGCTTTCTGGGGAGTTGCAGAGTCTCGCTGGCAGAGTCTTAGTCTAGATTTCTCAATTGATTTAAATAACAATGAGTCTCACTCCCCTTTATATAGAGGTTGGGCCCAGGAGTCAGTCCTTATCAAATAAGGGCCTAAAAATTCAAATCAAAACAAATCAGGATTAATATCTGATCAAATCCATGTGAAAACACGTGATCTTTTTATTGCAAGGTCGACAGGCCAAACTGACGAATCGGTCTATCGAACTCGTTCCATTTGTAAGATGAACTTAAAGATCGGCTTGCCAAACTTCTGATAAATGATCCCTATGAATCTTTATTTTTCACCCAAGATTCTTGGAATAGAGCCTTAGTTTTAATTCTAATAACCCAATAAAGAAGTTATCTGATTAAAACAGTCATGTCTAGATAATCTCTAGGAAAATAAATATTCCTGATAATTCAACAAGTTTATCTTGAATTTATTTGTTCAAAATTAATCAAACTAATAAACAAACATGAATTATCTAATCTTGATAATTCAACAAGTTTATCCTGAATTAATTTTATCACAAAATTAATTCAACCGATAAATAAATATGAATTATCTGATTTTACCGAATTTCAACCAATCTGATAAATCTGACAGAAGTCACCAATTATTGAAAAAGCACGCCATATCGTTACAGGATTTTTGTGAGCTAGCAAAGGGGACCAAATGGACATATACAGTTCAAGCTTATGATAATTATGTTACCCAATATCCTAGGTATACATTTCAAAATTATCAACTCCAACGCTACTCTACTAAAAGCTTGGAGTTCCACTCTCAAACTATATAGAAGTACGAAGCCTATATAGCTAAGTCTTCATGACATATCATAATATATCGTATCCCGATTGGATTATCCATAATTGGCTTAAGGACAAGTTCTGTCTTACCTTCTCGATTATTTTTATCTTACATTCTATTATCTCACCATCGAAAAACTTACCATCCAAAGATAGTATACCAATCGATTACACCTATGTATCCAAATAGCTGAGCGCTTCAGTTTTTCAATTACAAGATAACGCATATAAGAAGATATTGCTACTCTTAAAGAGGAGCTATGGATTCCATATCTATAAATAATAGGTCTACGCTATCAAGAGTCATGCCTCTAACGTACCGCCATACGTACCACTATTAAAATGTGGATGTCATCCTTTGGTATATCAAAAGACATAAGTCAAGACAACGGGCCCATTATTTATCTCAGGATTAAGATAAAATATATATGATTGTCTAAACTGAATCGATTTTTTGAGACAGAATTATTAATTCAAATTAATTCACTTTATGTTTCGATCTAACACATCGTCATCTATGACAATGTGTCAATGTTTCTATTCATGGAGTCCACCTTCAATGGTCGAGACAAACCATCTCTCGTTAGGGATATAGACACATAACAATCTTTGCATGAATAAAGCGCTCAACTTTATTCCCTCGATTGCGGATCTTATGATTTAGACTGTCGCTTTAAGAATCATGTCTTCTGCATAATCTATCAATCATATGCCTAATTCTTAAAGGTTTAGAATGATAGACTTAGACTTTTGTTGCTTAACATACATTCAACAAATATGAACGTAAAGAGGATAAGATTTGGTATATAAATAAAAAATAAATTCTTTATTGATAAAAATGTCTCTAGAAACATATTACATTTTTACTCCTTAGGGCATACATGTCCAACACTATGTAGATGACATTCGGTTGATTGGTAATGATGTTGGGGCGTTGTCATAGGTCCAATTATGGCTGACCAAGCTGTTTGACATGAAGGACTTGGGTGAGGCTAATTTTGTTCTTGGTATCCATATCTTTTGAGATAGGAAGATCAAAATAATAGCTTTGTCCCAGGTAAGCTACATAGATAAGATTCCCAGGAGGTTTGCAATGCAGGATTCCAAGAAAGGTAAGCAACCATCTAGGTCTAGAATTACTTTTCTAAGAAAGACACTCCAAAGTCTGAGGAAGAAAAAGAATACATGAAGAAGGTGCCTTATGCTTCGACAATGGGTAGTCTCATGTATGCCATACTTTGCACACAACCAGATATTTCTTATGCAGTCAAGATTATAAGTCGGTTTCAGGCGGATCCGAGACCACAACATTAGGTTGCAGTCAAGTATTTTTTCAAGTACCTGAGACGAACTTGAGGGTATATGCTTGTGTATTCGGGTGGGAACTTAACTCCTCTTGTTTACACTAGTTTAGATTTCCAATCCTGTTTGGATTCAAGGAAATCACCTTCTGGTTTTGTGTTTACTTTGGGCAGCGGTGCCATCAATTGGAGAAGTGTGAAGCAAGATTGTACTTCAGATTCAACGATAGAGGCCGAGTATGTGGCAGCTAGTGATGCTTCAAAAGAAGCAGTGTGGCTTCGTAAGTTCCTTGGGGATCTTAAGGTAGTTCTTGGTATGGATATGGCGGTATCACTGTACTATGATAACAGTGTGATTGTAGCTAATGTTAAGGAATCAAGATTTCATAAGAAGAGTAAGCATAATGATCAAAAGTATAATGTGACAAAGGCCTTCATAGAAGGTGGGCATGCTGCATTGTGCAAAATTGCGTCAGAGGACAAATTAATTGATCCATTCATGAAGACACTTACTAAGAGAGTCTTCAAGAGGCATGTGGAAGCTAAGAGGATGCAAGATTTGTCATATTTACTCACTTAGTGCAAGTGGGAGATTGTTAGATATGCATGCCCTAAGGTGTAAAAATGTAATATGTTTTTGTAGACATTTTTAGCAATTAAGAATTTATTTTTTATTTATATACCAAATCTGGTCCTCTTTACGTTCATATTTGTTGAATGTATGATGAGCAAACAAAAGTTTGAGACTGTCAGTCTAAACCTTTAAAAATTAGGCATATGATAGACAGATTATGCGGAAGACACGATTCTTCAAGCGGCGGTCTAAATCATAAGATCCGCAATCGAAAGAATAAAGTGAGGGGCTTTATTCATGTAAAGATTGTTATATTGTCTATATCTCTATAGGAAGATAGTTTGTCTTGACCATCAAAGGTGGACTCCATAAGGAGAAATGTTGGCACATTCTCATAAGTGACGATGTGTTGGATCGGGACACAAAGTGAATTGATTTGGATTAATAATTCCATCTTGGCAAATCGATTCACTTTAGACAATCATTTGTATTGTATCTTAATCCTGAGATGAATAGTGTGCCCGTTGTCTTGACTTGTGTCTTTTGATGTATCAAAGGATGACACACATATTTTAATAGTGGTATGCATGCCAGTACGTTGGAGGTATGACTCTTGATAGCTTAGGCCTATTATTCATAGATATGGAATCCATAGCTCCTCTTTAGGAGTAGTGATATCCTCTTATATGCATTATCTTGTAATTGAAAAACTGAAGCGCTCAACCATTTGAATACATAGGTGTAACCGAATGGTATACCGTCTTTAGATGGTAAGTTTTCCGATGGTGAGATAATGGAATGCAAGATGAATTAATTTTGTGAAAAATTAATTCAAGATAAACTTGTTGAATTTTCAGGATTAGATAATTCATGTCTGTTTATCGGTTGGATTAGTTTTGAATAAATTAATTCAAGATAAACTTGTTCAATTTTTAGGAATATTTATTTTCTTAAATATTATCTAAATATGATTGTTTTAATCAGATAACTTCTCTATTAGGTTATTTGAATTAAAACTGAGGCTCTATCTCAAGAATCTCGGGTGGAAAATAAAAGATTCATAGTGATCATTTATCATTATTTCAGTAGGCCAGTCTTCTAGTTCAGCCTACTGATGGTGTAAGTTTGGCAGGCTGATCTGCCAGTTTGGCCTGTCGCCTGAGCGATAAATATATAACGTGTTTTCACGTGGATTTTATATGGTATTGATCTTGATTTGATTCTGATTTGAATTTTTGAGGCCTTATCTGATAAAGACTGACCCCTGATCCTAACCTTTATAAAAAGGGGAGTAAGTCTCATTGTTATTTAAATCAATTGAGAGATTAAGAGTGAGAATTTGTTAGCGAGACTCTAAAACTCTCTGTAAGCTATTGTTCACACATCATGAACTATACCTTTGGGTTTTCTCAATTGGTTGGAAAGAGAGTCACCTGGTGGAAGAGCTATACGACATATGCCTACATGCACTCCTGTCGTGGATAGAGAATGGCAAAGAAGACTAGTTGGCTGAAGCTTTTCTGGAACATTACTTCTCTTCAAGGATTTTGGAGCTCTTCGGCAAACAAGGTTAGTAAGATCTGGTTAATTTCTACTTACAACGTGTCAAACTTATGTTTCGAAAAATGCTTTGGTATAAAAAAATTTTAAAATTCTGCTGTACACTATTTTTCTAACAAAAATACCTTATCCTCTCAGAGATTCAACTCGGTACATGATGAAGTCCCTTCTTAGGGGTCAGAACCACCATATGCTACCTATGGACCAACGATGGAGGCTGTAGGTCCTCTCTTCAAAAACCTTCTCCCATTCAATCTTTTGAAATCAAGGTTTTCTTTTAAAAGACATGCATTAACAATTTTTAATGAGCAGCACTCCCTATTCTATATGACATGTTATCAACATACATGACAAATCATATTATAATGCAGACAAGCAAAGCAATCATGCAAAGCTACAAACAAAATAATAATAAATAACCATAATATCATAGTTCCATCCTAGAGAAAAGAAATTAAAGAGTACAAGATATCAATTGAAACATATTATAAATTCTTCATCCTTGAATCTTCAAATTGTATCATTCTTCATGTATTATCCATCTTCAAGTGTTCAATCTCGCATAGATCAATCACTTGATATTTCCGGTCATATCCAAATTTAATGTTTTTTATAATTGTCCCAAAAAAATCAAAGCTGCACTGAAAAAAGCACCTTTTGTTTGAAAAAATACAGCTCTTTGTCGACGTACTGGTGACGTTGTCTACTGTGATATGTGTACCACAGTCGACAGCCCGTCAACAATCGGCTTGCAGAACCTGAAAGGTCAACCTGCCACCAAAGCCACCATTCTACCCCGTGCTGCTGTGGTCGACCGCAGTATGTGTATCGCAGTCGACCATGCCCTCACTTAGGCTAAATTTTTAGAAACTAATTTTAAAGGCTGTTTTTGAATTTTATTTTCAACAATTCAAAATATAAAATTAGAGACTCAAGAAATACCTGTGGAACGCTATCTTTTATTTTCGAGATCCGTCTTGTCTCCAAATGATTATTTAATTACAAAATTCTTACAAATTTAAAATTAAATAGTAATTCCTAGACGGTGATGATAGACCGCTATCTAATTACATGAAAAACCTAGACACAAATTCTAACCTCTAAGGAACTATAACTGGTACAAATTAATTAATTAATAATTTAATAATAATTTAATCAATTATAATTAATTAATGAACATTCACCATATAATCCATAACAACATATAAATATATAGAAAGCTTAGAGTGCTAACTCTTTAAAAAATTAAATTCAAGTATAGGAGAGATCAAGATCACATTATTTATACATATAACATGATCACAAACTCGTAAATTTATATAAAAATCATGGCTCTGATACCAACTGTTAGAAAAAAATAGTACGTAATGAAAATTAAAAATTTTTACACTAGATTATTTTTCAAAACATAAGTTTGATATGCTATATACGTAAATTAATCAAATCTTACTAACCTTGAATGCTAAAGAACTCCTGCAATTTGTGAAGAGAAAGGTGTTCCAGAAGAGCCTCAACCAACTGTTCTTCTTTGCTATTCTCTATCCACGATCGGAGTGCGTTTAGGCGTATGTCATACAGCTCTTTCCAGTGACTCTCCTTCTAACTAATTAAGAAATACCTAAAACTACCGTTCATGATTTGTGAACAATAGCTCTTCAGGGGAGTTTCAGAGACTCATAGAATAGAGTGCTTACCCTTGACCTCTCAACAGATCTAAATAACCTATGAGTCTTACTCTCTATTTATAAAGGTCAGACCTAGGATCAATCATTATCAAATATGGCCTCAAAATTCGAGTTTGAATCAGTTTTAAGTAAAAAATCCATGTAATCAGATTATGTCTCTAACTGCCATGGTCAACCGCGTATAGTATACCGTGATTGACTGCGCTGTCACGATAGTGGAGTTCGAACCTGATTCGAACTCCTCAAGTTGATCCAATAAATCCTATCACAACTTATTGGATAAATCCTATCTTATTAGTTCCTAGTATCTTTGATAGAGTCTCAATTTTAATTCAAATAACCCAATAGAGAAGTTATCTAATCAAAATAATCATATCCAGATAAACCCATACATATAAGATAATATTCACAATAATTCAACATATTTATCTTCAATTAATTTACCAAATTAATTCAATTAATAAACAAACATATTTATCTTGAATTAATTACAAAATTAATTCAACCAATAAATTAACATGAATTATTAAATCCAATTAACTTGAATTTTAGCTAATATAATAATTTACTATAAGCCACCAATTTATTAGAAAAGCATGCCATCTCGTTACATGATTTATTATGAGCTAACAAAGAGGACCTGATGGACCTATATAGTTCAAGTTCTAGATAATTATAAAACCTAATATCTCAAATATATATTTTATAATTATCAACTCTAACGTTACTCTACTAAAAGCTTAGAGCTACACTCTCAAACTACAAAGAATTAAGAAGCCCGAGTAGCTAAGTCTTCATAAAATATCATAATGTATCGTACCCCCATAGAATATCCATAATCGGCTAAGGATAAATTATGTCTTACCTTTTTGATTATTTTTCTCCTACGTTCTATTATCTCACCATCGAAAACTCACCATCTAAAGACAGTAGGGTCGTTTGGTATCGTCTTCAAAATAGGTGACAATGTTTTTGTTTTAAAAAATGAGAATTTTTTGAGAATTGTGTTGAGGGTGTTTTTAAACTTTTTGCCTCAAAAAACGTGCAAAAATATTTCTAAAATTCTAAAAACGAAACCAAACGGGGCCAGTATACCATTCGATTACACCTATGTATCCAAATGGTTGAACGCTCTAGTTTTTCAATCATAGGATAACGCATATAAGAGGATATCATCAACTCCTCACTAGTAGAAACTGTAGATTACACGACTGTTTAAAACCGTCGTGGTATGTTTGCACAACGGTTAAAAAACCATTGTATAATCGTCTGTTGAGGTATTAACAAAACTTTTCATGACGGTTTTTTACTATCATGGAATCCTTATTTTGGCAGGGTTCTAGGATCTTGGGACGAGGCTACCACGGTAGTTTTCACTAAAAACTATTGTGAAACGCTAAGCTTACATGACGGTTTTCATAAAAACCGTCGTGTAAACTTAGTCTTAACTTACACGACGGTTTTTATGAAAACCGTCGTGTAAGGCTAAGCTTATATGACTATTTTTATGAAATCATTGTCTATGCTATGCCTTATACGACGATTTTTATAAAAACCGTCGTGTAAGGCTTTGTTTCACAATGGTTTTCATAAAAACCGTCATGAAAAAGTTGGTCTGAAGCTAAAAAAAATAACCAAAACCTTTGGTTTCCCATAATATGAATAGTCCCATATTTTCACCATTAATACAATGCCCTGACTTCATAGTCATATAATTATATTGAACTATAAAATTTTTACAAAATCATATATATATATGTATATATATATATTTACATTGTAAAGTCATATACTCTTTTTATGCTTGCACAAGAGTTGATGGATTCTTGGTATCTAAGTCTATGTCTTTATGTGTAAGGTAAAGAAACGATAACAAAAATAGATAGAATTAACAAAAATATTGGAAATAAAACTAATTAACTAAAACACAAACACATAGTCATAGAAGCTTTTCATCAAACATGTGGTGAGCATCACAATAATACTTAGGCATCACAAAACACATAAAAAGTAACCTATTCTCATGCAAAAATGCTAAATGTTGTTCAAAGTTCTTTCAAACACCAAATACAAGTAACACATACTAAATGGCGAATAACAAAGTAATATAAGTAATATTAAAACTAAAACTAAAGCTAAATAACAATAAAATAACCAAATAATACTAAGTTTAGAACTAACTATAACACTAAAACTAAAACTAATGGTTTGAAATTTACTAATAGCGGTGGAGTCAGAAGAACGTCAAGGGAGGAGCCAAACGACAGCAGAGTTGGTGGAATGTCAAGGGATGAGGACAAAGGCAACAAACAGCGCCAAGTTTGTTAGGGGTTGGGTCGAATGATGGTGGGGTCATAGAGAGAGTGACAAGAGAATGTCAAAGTCTATAGAATGTCAAGGGTGGCTGGGCTGTGGGGGGGAGGAGTTAGAGAGAGAAAGGGTAGAGAGAAGCGGGTTTGAGAATTAGAGGGTTTGAGTTAGAGAAATTTTGAATAAATAAGGAAGGCCATGGCATTGGCACGTGCTTAAATTTAGGCGGGGGATTAAAAATTTTGAATATGTGGAACCTTTCACGACAGTTTTTACAAAAACTGTTGTGAAATGTAAGGCAAAACTTTTCAAGACAGTTTTTATAAAAACCATCGTGAAAGGTCCTCATATTTGAAATTTTTAGTCCCTTGCCTAAATTTAACCATGCGCCAAGATGCAGGACCTCTCACGACGGTTTTTCCAATATTGAAAATTTTTCGTTCCCCGCCCAAGTTTACATTTCACGACGGTTTTTATAAAAACCGCCTTGAAAGGTCCGCATATTCGAAATTTTTAGTCCCCTGCCTAAATTTAAGCATGCGTCAAGATGCAAAAACTTTCACGATGGTTTTTATAAAAACCATCGTGAAAGGTCCCATATTCAAAATTTTTAGTCCCCCGTCCAAATTTAAGCACGTGTCAAGATGCGGAACCTTCACGACGGTTTTTATAAAAACCGTCGTGAAAGGTCCCATATTCAAAATTTTAGTCCCCTGCCTAAATTTAGCTTTCATAACGGTTTTTATAAAAACCGTCGTGAAAGGTCCCATATTCAAAATTTTTTGTCCCCTGTCCAAATTTAAGTACACGCTAAGATGCAGAACCTTTCACGGCGGTTTTTATAACACCATCGTAAAAGGTCCCGATATTCAAAATTTTTATTATGAAAAACTTTTTATGACGGTTTTTATGAAAACCTTCATGAAAACAGTCGTGAAAGGTCCTGATATTTGAAATTTTTATTATACAAAAACTTTCACAATGGTTTTTATAAAAACCATCGTAAAAAGTCTTATATTCAAAATTTTTAGTCCCTCGCTTAAATTTAAGCACGTGCCAAGATGCGGAACCTTTTACGACGGTTTTTATAAAAACCGTCATGAAAAGTCCGTATATTTGAAATTTTTAGTCTCTTGCCTAAATTTATGCATGCATCAAGATGCGGAACCTTTCACAATGGTTTTTATAAAAACCATCGTGAAATGTCTGCATATTTAAAATTTTTAGTCCCCTCCCAACTTTAAGCAAGATGCGGAACCTTTCACGATGGTTTTTATAAAAACCGTATTGAAAGGTTCCTTATTCGAAATTTTTAATCCCCAGCCCAAATTAACCTACCATGACAGTTTTTACTAAAAACTATCGTGAAAGGTTCTGCACACTAACGTGATGGTTTTCATATTTTCAGGCATACTCTCTGTGTTTTTACCTCTCCTTACCACGACGGGTTTTGAAAAAACGTTATTAAATAAGTGTTGTATAATCTCAAGATTCTAGTAGTGAGCTACCACGACGGTTTTTTAAAAAACTGTCAAGGTAAGTATAAGGTACCACGATGATTTTTTAAAACCGTTGTGATAGTTCCTGCACTTACCACGACGGTTTTCGTGTTTGTGAGTGTAACTTGGGGAGTTTTTTTCGCCTTATCACGAAAGTTTTTAAGAAATGGTCGTTAAATGAAGGTTGTATAATCTCAAATTTCTTGTCGTGCCTAAAGAGGAGCTATGGATTCCGTATCTATGAATAACAAGTCTACGCTCTCAAGAGTCATGCCTCCAACGTACCGGCATGCGTACCAACATAAAATATATATGTCACCCTTTGGTACATCAAAAGACATAAGTCAAGATAACGGGCCCATTATTCATCTTTGGATTAAGATACAACGTATATGATTGTCTAAAGTGAATTGATTTGCCAAGACAGAATTTTAATCCAAATCAATTACACTTTTTGTCTCTGTCCAATACACTGCCACTTAAGATAATGCACCAATGTTTCCAATCGTGGAGCCCACCTCCAATGGCCAAGACAAACCATCTCTCTTTAGGGATATAGACAACATAATAATTTTTGCATGAATAAAGTGCCCAACTTTATTCTCTTGATTCTGGATCTTATGATTTAGACCGCCACCTTTAGAATCATGTCTTTTGCATAATCTATCCATCACATGCCTGATTCTATAGGTTTAGACCGACAGTTTCAGACTTTTATTTGCTTATCATATATTCAACAAATATGAACGTAAAGAGGACAACATTTGGTATATGAATAATAAATAAATTCTTTATTGATAAAAATATCTCCAAAAACATATTACATTTTGTATTTCTTAAGGATACATGTCTAACATCTACAATATGTTTTATAAAAGTTTTATGAAAATTTTGTTATATACATTCCGCATCTTTACTACGTTAATTTCTACAATTTTTGCTAAATCATTTTACAAAACCTACATAACGGACAGGCTCATGAGGATCCGCCAACGGGCTCATGAGGATCGAAGTATTCTGTATCATGTCGCTTAAGAAGAGTGTTTTCTTCTCCGTCATTTAAGTGCCCTTACTACAGAAAAAGGAAGAAATGAGGACCATTGTTTTTAAATGTCTCTTTCAACATTTGCCAAATTCACTGTTTCCTCACCCCCTCGCACCATGCAAAATACAACAACTGTGGGATGTCGGTGGATTGCTTATGAACGGCATATGTCTCTAATTGTATATTCTGCAAATTTGGTGGTGTTTGGCATTGGTACTAAAAAAACAGTTTTTTTTTAAGAAACAGAGAATAACTTTTAAAAACAATAGTTCGTTGGTTTTTTGTTTTGATTTTGTATGTTTGTGTGTGTATGTGCTGATTGGGCCACAGACTAATATCCTTATAACTTTTAAAAACAATAGTTCGTTGGTTTTTTGTTTTGATTTTGTATGTTTGTGTGTGTATGTGCTGATTGGGCCACAGACTAATATCCTTATAACTTTTAAAAACAATAGTTCGTTGGTTTTTTGTTTTGATTTTGTATGTTTGTGTGTGTATGTGCTGATTGGGCCACAGACTAATATCCTTATAACTTTTAAAAACAATAGTTCGTTGGTTTTTTGTTTTGATTTTGTA